>NDGM011199607.1:0-10867 GCA_002564305.1 Octomys mimax | reverse complement strand
CCTTTGTACATCCTTTTGTCAGTGTCTGACATGAGGATGAGTCACAGCCATTGCTTGACCAAAAACCTATCAGTCTTTAACTCTAGCAAGATCTATTGAATCTTGCTACTGCCTCATCTGATTTCTTTCTCTTTTCTTTTCTCTGTCTTCTAGATTAATTGAATATCTTCAAGCTATTTCTTTTGTTAGCATTGTAGCTAACAATTTCTTTTGTTAGCATGGTAGCTCTAATTTGGTGTTTTCTATTTTAGTGATGTTTGGGGGTGTACAGTGTAGATCTTTAGCAGTGCAGTCTACCTCCAAATGATCCCAAGCCACCACTGTGCAGCCTGCCATGGAGGAGTCTCCTTGCCTTCTCCTTCTCTTGACCTTCATGCCATTATTGTTAGACATTGCACTTTTACATGTATTTTAAATAATATCCTGCTTTGGTGTTGCTTCTATTGAAGTTATCAATTAATTTTGAAGATCAAGTCTTTGCCTATGTCATTGTCCTTTCCAGGGCCCCGGGCCCCATGAGGAGCTGTGCTTCCACCCAGCAGTTTCCTCGGGTTTGAAAGACCTCTCTTGTTTTATAGTGTGGGCCTGCTGGTGAAAGAGCCTTACCAATTTTGTGTGTGTGGAGATGCCTGTGTTTTGCCTTTGGTTGTGAATGCTATTTTCACTTCTGGGTTTACAGTTTCTTTTCTTTCCACTCATCTACAGCTGCTCGGCACTTTCCTCCCTTGCATTGTTTAGAATGAGAAATCCATCATCATTTTGGTGTTCTGTTGCAATATAGCTTCTTTTCCTGCTGTAAAGAGTTTATTTTTATCATTTTCTTTGAGCAATTTAATTATTATGAAGCTCTGTGCTGTCTGTTTCACATTCCTTTTGCTTAGAGCACTTGCGCTGCGTGAGTCTGTGCGTAGTTCTCTTCCTGCTGTGATGTTTTCAGGTGTTCACTGCTGCACCACCTACCCCTGCCCTGCTCCTGTGAGGGCTCCAGGCGCTTGTGTCAGGCTGTATACAGTTGTCCCATAGCTCATTTGATGTTCTTTTCAGCTTTTGTGTTCTCTCTTCTTTCTCTTTTATTGTGAGCAATTTCTGTTCTTGCCTTCAAGTTCTAATCTTTCCTTCTCCAGGGTCTAATTCACTACTGATATTATCCAATATCTTTTTCATATCACACATTGTAGTCTTCACAGCTTTATTTTTTTTAATATCTAAATTAGAAGTGTTTGCATATGTCTGTAATCCCAGCATTCGAGAGGCTAAGGCAGGAGGAACTTCGTGAGTTCAAAGACAGCTTGGACTATGTAGAGAGTTCAAGGCTAGTCTGAACTGTATAGTGAAACCCTATCTCAACAAAACAAACTAAAAAATTTCCAAACATAAAGTAAAATAAAAATATCCTCCATAGCTCTACTGGGTGTGTAGCATTTAGTTATAATACCTGCTCTGTGTCCTTATTCACTATGTCTAACATCTTGGTTAGATCTGGTTTTTATTAATTCATTTATTTTTACCCTATGATTGTAATTTTCTCCCTTTTTGACCTCTCTTTTAAAATTTTTACTGTTACCCTCCCTTTTTAATTTTTCATCATATGCCAGACACTGTGCATTTTACTTCATTATGGGTGCTAGACATTTTTGTATTCCTATAAATATTCTTGTGCTTTGTCTGAGATATAATTAAGCTAATCGGAAATAGCCCCATCATTTTCCAGTTCAATCCTTTTAACAGTTACATACTTTTTGTATTTGCTAGATAGGAGCAGAGCAGTGCTTAGTCTGAGGCTAATAGGTCCCCTTTATTGAGTAGCCAGCCCTTTATCCCCTGAATTCTGTATCCACGGATTCAACCAGTCAGATTGAAAAGACATCGTTTTAAAATTCGTCTTACCAAACACGTACCATCTGTTTTTCCTTGTCACTATTCCATTAACAATATAATTATCTACATCACTACACATAACTATTTGTATCGTATGAGGTATTCCAGTATTCTAAATAATAATCTAAGATGATTTAAGTATAAGGCGCATGTGCATCAGTTCTACGCTAATAACACACCATTCATATAAAGGACCTGAGCACCCAGAGAGGTGGCCTCTGAGGAGAGATCTGGAACCAAGCCCCGCAGATGCTGAGGGATGACTGCCTGCGACTGAAGGTCCCATGGCTCTTGAAGCTTCCCTGTCTGGCTAGGAAGATCAAGCGCCATTCCCAGCCTGCACTACACACTAGGCCTCGCTCCCTGTGGTCCTTCCAAATGGTGCTTCCCCTGTGGGCAGCTTTGTCACATACAGACCCTGACCAGCCTGCAGGCTTGTCCAGTTCAGGGCCATCTCTCTCTCCCTCCCGCTTCCTTCCCTTTCCCCTCCCTCTTCCTCCTTCTTCCCTTCCCCCTCTCCATTTGTCTTTCTCCTCTCCCTTCTTCCTTTCTTTTCCCTCCTCCATCTCTCTTCCCAACTTCTCAGATCAACAGTTAGGTACTGTACACTCCCTAGCCTCCCATCTCTGGGCTGTGACAGCAGCAGGCTGGGACAATAATGGCCTCTTTTCCATTGTAGTCGACCTCAATTACCATGGACTATTATTGTCTGAAGTCCAGAGTTTTGCAAACCCATTTTGTTGTTTAGAACATTTTTGCCTGTTTTTTTTTTTTTTTTTTTTTTTTTTTTTTGCAGGTGGAAGAATGAATCTGTTGGCTTAGAGTAGAACTTCTGGGGATGGTTTATTTATTTATTTATTTACTTACTTATTCACTTATGTTTGTGCCAGGAATGGAACTCAGGACATTATGCTTGCCAGGCAGGCCTTATGCCACTGAGCTATATACTGGGGGAAATTTAAATCGGAAGGAGCAATGGACCAGGTTTGCATTTTGGAATAATCCATTTCTAGTTCTTCCTGGTTTCTCTGGTGCCCTGAGGACCTGGGCTCTGGCCTGAGTGAGCTAATGCTCAGAGCCTTTGCATCCCAAGAAGAGATTTGGCTACAGGTCCATCCCTGCAGGATGAGATGACAGGCTACGCAGTCCTGGAAGTAGCGTGGGCTGCCTCACGGTCACCTTGCTCTCTCTGCCTGTGGGTCCCAGGCACTCAGGGCAGGGAGTGCTTGGGAGAAGGGCACAGTGTGTCCCTGTGTTGGCCAGAGCCAGGGAGCTGATACTGAGAGACTGCTCATGGGCAGCAGGAGGGAAGGCTGGTCTTGATAAGAAACCTCACATCACACCAGGGTATGACCTGGCTCCCGCTTGGCAGCCCAAGACTTTATCCCTTTCTTAGAAGCTTTGAGCCCAGGAGTCATCCAGCTGCTACTGAGCAAGGTGCATGCACTTGCACCTTTCTGTAGGATTGGATCCCAGGGTATCTATCTTTTCAGCTCCAAGGGGTCCTCTGTCCCTGCCCATGTCACTGAGAGTCCCAGTGGGAAGGAAGACCTGGGAGTAGCTTTTGCCACTGCCATGATAGCCTTCACAGCCTTGCTGGCAGGCACCACTTTGAGCTGAGGCCAGAGAGCATGCAGTAAAACACACCCTGGGGACCATTTGGAGAGCTTGGCCTGGTCAGTGCAAAGCTGGTGGGGTTGACAGGCGAGACAGAGAGGACTCTGATCCTGCCTGGCCCAGAAGGGCTGTATGGGAGGGTGTCTGCCCATGCTGTGTCATCGTCACATGCGCTACAACCTGGAGGTGCCAGTAGGATTTCCACCATGCTGTCTTATCCAGCTGCCTCTAACTCTTGCTGTCCCTGTCACCCTGCATGCTCAGAACAGAGAAAGAAGCAGAGAACCAGGCTGTACTTCAGACCTCCAGGCCCAGGGCAGGATGGAGAAGCTCTGGCCTCCAAGCCAGAAGATTGTCTTACCTCACGTCCTCAGGGCATCCTGGGGAGACAAAGGAATATGCTGGTAGTAGAAAATGCTCGTAGGTTTCAGACTATTTCCTGAGTGTGTGGCCTGCAACATTCTTAGCCACCAAAAATGTAAATGCTGAACTGGAGGCCTTGGCTAAGTTGGAATTCAAATGCTTAATTAGATGTACATGGTTCTGTCCCCACCCGGGGTTTAAACTGGAATTAGTTGTCCCATCTACGAATCAGAAGACGCTGTGGAAGTATTAGAAGCTCATACGACCCAGAGCTGAGTGGAGGTCTAAGGTTCTCCTGTCCCTCAGCTCTGGTGCCTCCCACCGTGGCAGAGCCCAGGAATGCTGGCTCCTGCCATGGTGGACTGCTGTGAACGCCCCTGTGGGCCTGTGAGCATCAGAAGGTGCTGCCTTTCACCACGCAGGCCCAGGGTCCCTGGTCTCACTCCAGGCCCTGATGCCACACAGAGGAGGCCAAGTGTGTGCTGCTGTACCCTCAAGCTCTCTCGGACCTCTGGGCTGAGCCAAAATCCCTGGCAACAGGTGGACCAGGGCACCCCCACTTACCTGCTCTGAGAAGGTACCTGAAGCTCACTCATAGAAAAGGCAACTAGTGCATTTCAGCAGTGGCAAAGGCCCTAAAATGAAGACACAACACTTGCATGGTAGGGTTTTAGAAACCAGAGGCTCCAGGAGCTACGTTGGGGGCACTGGTATGACCTGATGACTGGCGAGGTATTGGGGTTCAGAGACAAACAGGAACTCCTTTGGGCCACGATCAGAGGCACCCAAGGGGATGGGCTTTATATTTTCTTTATTTCAGTGACCCCAAAATACATGTTTCCTTCAGAGAGGTTCCTGGCTCCATTTTGGCATTGGTAAGATTGTTTAGTTGGTTGGGAGCAGTCACTTGGGACATCTCTGAGAGGTGATGAAAGCTATATTTCCTGAGTGGAGGAACTGCCTGACCAACATCTAGGAGACCTTGTTCAACTTAGTCTGTTAGTGCTCCTGTTTTATACATGAGGAGACAGAAGCTCTGAGAGTTGAAGTCTGTCACCCAAGGCCACACAGCAGGGAAGAGGCTGAGCACAGCCAATCCTCCCAGGCCCACACTGCTGGGGCCACTGTTTCCATCCAGACCCACCTGTCCTTGTTGTTATCTTCTTCATTTCAAGGAACTCTGACTCAGCCAGGGTCTCTGAGAGTCCAGTCAGAAGTCACACAAAGACAGCTGTGCTTTGAGCGGAGTGTCCTCAGGCACCCTGATGGCAGTGCTGGTCAGGGTGGGGAGAAGGACAGCAGGAGAACAGGTCAGGAGTACAGATCACAGCAGATCACTTGGCCTTGCTGCCCCCGGGCCACTGTCCCTGACCTCTGAGGGCTACTCACACTCAGGCTGCTGAGCTGTGGACCTTGTGAGAGCCTGAAGTATGGATGCCTGGCACCTCTCCTTTGAGAAGAACCCAGACATTTGTACTTTTACATGAAACTTTCACAGTGTTTAAAATTCTTTCTAAAATCCAAATAAAAATAACCCTAAGATTCCATCTTACTCCAGAAAGAATGGCCATCATTGAGAAACCAAACAATAACAAATGCTGGCAAGACTGTGGGGGGAAAAGGAGCCCTCTTTCATCATTAGTGTGAACATAAACCACGACAAATATTATTATTTCTTAAGGAACTGAAATTAGAGATTCCATGTGACCCAGAGATCCTCTTGCTGGTATCTTCCCCAAAGAACTTAAGACATCATACTGCCATGATATATGCATGCATACCGGTGTTTATAGCAGCACAGTGCATACTAGCTAATTCCTGGAAACAGCCTGTACACCCATCAACAGATGACTAAATAAAAAAAATGTTGTATCTGTATAAAATGGAATACTTCTCAGCTATAAAGATTGACAGATATGGGCCAGGGATGTAGCTCAGTGGCACAAGTGCCTGCCCACCAGTGCAAGGTCCTGAGTTGAGAGAGAGAGAGAGAGAGAGAGAGAGAGAGAGATTTGAGACATTTGTAGGAACAGGAATGCTCCTGGAAAACATAAAGTTGAGTGAAATAAACCAGACACAAAAGCAAAATAACATATGGTGTCTCTCATTTGGGTAAGGCAAAGTCAAAACAAAATGATAAAGGATAGCGACCGGAGAGATAGCTCAGTAGAATAAGCGCTTCCCTGGCAAGCACAAGGGTCTGAGTTCAATCCGCAGTTCTGCGAAAAATAAATAAATAAATAAAAAATAAAGGATGGATAGAAGGGTACAAGGAGATGGATCTCTTGCAATAAGGAAGTGGTCTGAGGGGACAAGGGGAAAAAATGAAGACAGGAAGGGGAAATAAGTAGAATAAAGATACACCACATACAAGAACATAATAACCTCAGTGGATGCAAACATGATAGCCATAACATGAACTAAGATTAATAAAATCAACAGGAATAAAAACTGGAGTGGGAAACTAGAGGACGGGGACAGGAAGGGAGGGGAGGGCACTTACAAAAGAGCCAGCTGTGGTGTGCATGTGATCACCCCCCAAGGCGGATGTAAACTGCATGCATGCACTAAGAGAGTTTAAATTTTTTTTAAATAAAAGCTAAAATTCTTTCTTGGCCAGCAGCAAAGAGTGTGGCCCACAGCCTGTGGCCTCTGCCCATCACTCGTGGGTGTGGAGAAGGGCTTTCCTGAGGTCACAGCAAGATCACAGGCAAGCCGGGCCTGGAACCCAGGTCCCCTGTGCCAGGCTGGGGACCGTGTGCAGCAGCACCACATCAAGCTGGCTGTCCCCTCTTTTCCAGATATGGGACAACATTTTAGGTCTGTAGTCAGGCTCTTGGGCCAAGCAGTAGAGCTCCTGAGACCTCTGCAAGAGACAAACGTGGGAGCCGGCAGCAGTTCAGGCCAGATCCTCAGCACTTCTCAAATGCTGCCCGCTGAGGTGAATCTTGCAGCTGTATGTGGTCTGGAGATGCTTTTGCTCCCCTCTTGCTCAGCTTGCAAACACCCCAGTGTTGCCTGTTAAAGGAGCTGGGCATTCCCTCTGACTGGCCAAATCCTGACTGGCCCAGCTTGAATGGGAGTGGGGAGTGAGTGAGTTGTCCCCTTGTGTCTATAGTAGCCCCTCTCGAAGACCTTCTTTGCCAAAGTTCAGGCCCTCAGGCACCTGGTGCAAGGCTGAGGTGGGTGGGAAGGTGGCCTGGTGACCAGCAGCACAGGCCTCGGAGCTGGATTTGAGTCCAGCTCTCCACCTGGCAGCTGTGTGACCTTGAGTAAGTTTCTTCCTTCACTTCTCTGAGCCTCAGGATTCCTCCTTCATAAATGGGTCAATAACATGCACACGCAGAATAATGCTGCAACCCCACTCCTATCCAAAGTTCCTGAAGGTGGTGGTGTTCATTGCAAATAAAATGTAGTTTCAACCAAATTAATAAATAGAAAGTGCTGAGTAACAACAAATTCTGCAAATGCCACCCTCTTCTGATTTATACCTATATTATTTTTTTTTTCATTTAAACAAATACATATAGCATTTGCCAGCCTGGTGCTGAGCACTTTCCAAATATTGACTCATTTTGTCCTGGAGAACCTGTGAGATGCTTCTTTGAAGATTTACAGATGAGGAAACTGAGGAACATAGGGTAATAACTCTAGGACATGCTGCTGGGCCACACAAGCAAACCAAGTAGGCTCGGGTCTGTGCTCACAATGACTTACTCCCATTTTTCTGCTTACTCCCATTTTTCTGTTTCTCTGAAACACATCACCAGTTTGGAACAGAGCAGTCCAATGAAGAATGCATTCTTTCTCTGTGATTAAGCTGGTTCCACCACCTGCACGCCACTGCAGGAAAGCAGGGCCAACCCTCGGCCTGAAGTGCTTTGTAACATCTTGAATGTGGTATATATGGAAATAACACTAATAATAATAAAACCTGCCTAGGCTGGGGAGATAGCTCAGTAGTCTAAGTGACTGCCTGGCAAGTTCAAGGACCCAGGTTCGATCCCCTGGCACCACATGCATGGGGGCCCCAGAAGCCAGGTGCCCCCAAAACTGGATGAGGCGGCACATACCTATAATCCCAACACAGGGGAGGCTGCAATAGGAGGATTGCTATGAGCCCAAGCTGCACAGTGAGACCCTGTACCTTAATAAAGAAATAAAAAAGAAAAAAAGAAATAAAAAGAAAAAAATTAAACAATAACAACATCTCCCTCTGAACTGTTTCACAGATGAGGAAAGCCAGGTATGGGGATGTTAACCAGCCGAGGTCATAAAGTGGAATTCTCCTTAAAGCACAGGTTTAAAAGATGTGGGGTCCAAGAACAGGCAGAGAGCTGCGCCCCTGGGCATCTTCCCAGGCTTCCCTTAGCTGCCCTAGAGCTCTGGCTCAACGGTTGGGCCACGTGTACAGCCAGATGCTGAGGCTCGGGCCGCAGTCTACAAACAGCATTGATAACCATGTGGGCTCTAAGAGGATCTCTGCTTTTACATTGCTTGGCAATATTTTATTTAAATGAATTCATGACAAGGATTAAGATAGTTTGTGAGCTGAAGGGCTTACTTAGCATGAAATGGAAAATAAACAGGGTTTTCAGGCATTCAGTGTGAAAAGTTTTCAGAGCAAAGTTTTCAGAGGTCATCCTTAGGCTGGGGGCCTGGACCCTGGAGGCAGCGTCCCTGTCAGCTCCCCAGCCCCGAGGCCCTGGGCCTGTAACCCCACCCATCCTCTTCTGGAAACAACAATCCCACTCAGAGAAGGACAGGACCAGGTGGCTGGATGGCTGTGGCAAGGCTGCGCAGAGCAGGCCGTGTGTCTCCAGTGCAGGGGTGTTCAGTGTGCACAGGACCTCTGCGGAAGCGGGTCCTTCCCACAGTGTACAACCACCATCTTCACACTTCAGAGTCCACTCTTGCAAACTCACCTGGGTGACAGGGTGATTCCAAGCCCAGTCCATGCTCAGGGTACACACGATCACCTGTGGGCACCTGGCCCAGAGGGAAGACCGGGTCTCCCCAGGCCTGGTTCTCAGCTCAGGTGGACCAGGCCAGGCTCTGGCTGCTGGTTCCTGCGCTGCTACTCTACACAGGTACGCTCTGGGTGGGCTGTGCGGAGGCAGGATTCTCACAGTTTCTTGCCCATTGGTGACTTAGCTGCTTAACGTGGCCCTCAAGGGTGGTGCTCACACACTGCTTGTCGGCTCAGGCTGGAAGGCCGTGAGGCGCTGTGGGGCAGAACATCCCGGCCCTGGGGTGGGGAGGCCTATGGTCAGGTGTGAGCCACAGTGCTTTTGGCCTGGAGTTCAAATGGCAATTAGCCAACAATCGGTAGTAAATAAGGTGGCTCTAAACAGAAAAGTATATAAAATAGGTTGTCCATTGAGCAGCTGATGAAAGTGTGGAGACCAGAAGCTGAGCCTGCGTTTCCCCTGGAGCCATGTTTGGTGTCAGCTAGGTCAGTGTCCACGGGGCTGGATAGGACAACTACCTTCTTTAATGAGAATCAGCTTCCCACAGAGTTATGATTACTGTGTGCTGAAGAGGAGTCGGGAAGGAAGTTGAGGTGGAAGCTTGAGGTCCTCTCATTCTGGTAGCTGCTGTGAGGGCCAAATGTGACAACGGCTGTGGAAGGGGGTCTGGACTACACAGTGCATGGATCGGAGTGGTAAATGCCACTGCCTTTGCTGCTGCGGGAGCCTCCTGCTTCAGGGACACTGTCCCTCCCCGAGGCCTGGGAGGAAGGCAGCCTCCACCTGTAAGGCTATGGCTGAGCCTTTGGGCCTTGGACCCTGACAGACTACCCCAGGGGGGCCAGTTGCCAGAGCCTGAGTGAGGGTGCCCAGCTGCTGCCTGCTCGGGGGCCAGCGCACACTCCAGGCCACCATTCTACCTTCATGCAACCTCTCTCCATGTTCCAGTGACCAGGCCTATCGCATGTCACTTTATACACTTAGGTCACTTCCCGTTCCTCTCAGGAGAAAGCCCAGAGCCCTGCCCGTGCCATGTCTCAAGCTTCATGTGATGTTATGCTGTTTCTTGCTCTCCACTCCGGAATAGGAGTTATCTCCCAGGTCCTACCACCAGGCATGTGCATCTGCCAAACCTCTTCCTGTCCCCAGATCCACCTCCCATATCAACCCCTGTGTCTGCTCAGTTTGTTCATCCTTCCGGGCTCGGCTCAAGTCACTTCCCTGGTGACCTGCCCCAGCACAAAGTGGCCCCATGACCTAGCCTCCACTTCACAGAACCTGCTTCAGATAATGTTTCACATTTATGTGGGTGACCAATTGCTAAACGACCATCAGCCTTTCAGCTGCTCATGGCCAACACACGCAGCTCAGCACTGCAGAGCATTTGGCAAGCTCAGCCCTTCCAGGTGCTCGGTAAACATCTGGAAAGTTAGAAGATGCCCATCCCACGCTTCCCAATGAACCAGATCCTTCCTTGCCGGTCACAGATAAAAGGATCTGCTGGTCACATCCACACACATCAGTCTGGTGAGGTGGAGAGGAACTACACGCTACTCACACCAGAAGAACGCCATGATGGGGCTCAGAGAGATGGGAGAATAGGCTTGGGGTCACACAGCTTAAAAGGCCAGGGGCTGGGTCAGAACCCAGGCTGGCTGACTCCGCAGCCCGTGCTCTGAGCTCTCCCTCCCACTTCTTCCCCATGCTGTTGGCCCACGTTGCTGCCTTCCAGTTGCCATGCTGCAGGTCTGTGTGTTAGAGCTGAGGACCGGACCACACCCACCAACCTTGCTGCCATTCTCGCCATTATTAAGTTAGCTCCAGAGGCAAAGCAAGATGAGCCCAGGCTGACACTGTCCTTGGTTTCTGGCTGAGCCACCCTTGTGCGCACAGCACTTTGCAGGATGGGCATTGTTTCAGGGAAGCCACATCCATCCCAAAGACTCGGTACCAGCAGTGTGAGCCTCTGTGGTGGCTGGGAAGGACTTGGCCACTGCTGAGCTTTGAGGGAGTGACAGGGTGCTAAAATAATGGGCTTG
>NDGM011199606.1:0-12117 GCA_002564305.1 Octomys mimax | reverse complement strand
GCTGGGAAATCGAACCGCGGTCTCTGTGTTTTGCCGAGCTTGTTCCAAGTAGGTGCTTTAGACAACTGAGCCATCTTTTGACCTACAACTGAGATGGCTTTTACCAAAGCTGATGCTGCTGGCTAGGGACTACAGTGTTCCACCTCCAAAACAAATCCTTTTAACTAGTCTAAGGAAAATATCCAGGTCTTGAATTATATAGAAAACCTCGTTTAATAATAGAATTAATTAATACAAGTCTTTGTATCCACAGGTGATTTCTAAGTAGTACAGAGTTCTGAAAACTTAGTTCAAAGCATAATTTTATATCAAAATGGTAGTGATAATATCTTTCAACTATGCTAATGAGTATTTTTATTTCTGAAACTGTAAGAAAATTAAAAGAACATGTAGTAGGACAGCTTCTATCATGTATGTTCAACGGCTTCTCTGATCTGCCAGAACTCTTAAGACAGAGAGTTTTCATCTAATTCCCTCATTTTTTCTGAATCATTTAGCTAAAAGTTGTAATTAATGCAGATGGTCAGATTCTAGAGCAAAAAATAATTTCAAATAAGTAAAACTATGAATACAAAGAAATAGAACATTCATTTTTAAAGACAAAAGTAAAGAATTTTGTCCTAAAATAAAGTGTCAAGTTGTTCTAGAACATGGGAAATAACAGTGAATGAAGTTCTAGTAAGGTTGGCAAAAAAATAAACTTTCTTTGTCTGAGATTGTAATACTCAAAATGGGTGAGTCTGAAAAGAGGCAGTGAAATCTGTCGGTGTATTTTTAATCAGTTGTTTATTAGGGAAAACACTGTGAATCTTTTATTGTCAAAGCTCTTATTAAGCAGTACCAGCATTTGAATTTTTTCTCTCTGTTAAAATAATAAATAGTTCTTAGAGGATTCAGCTCTTCTGAACAAGAAACAATAAAAAGTTAATGCATTCCTACTGTGTAATAGTTCAGACAATAGTTTACACCTCATCAGAATAACTTTGTGTGCATCCTCCTTGCTTTGTAATACATTTCAGTATTTTTAAAATTTTAAAAAAGTTACTTCCAAGAGAGCTAAGATCCCTCACAATTAGATGACCTTTCACTGTATCTATTTTAAGACTTTTTTGGTATTATGATATTAATAGGCAGGAAGGCTGCAGCTAACTTCCCCCCTGTGGCAGCGACAATGCCCTCTTCTTAATCAAGTGTCTAATCTCTTCTTAACTTCTTTTGATTTTTGTCCTTCTAATACAAAATCCTACATTCAGAAAAATATATTTACAAGATAGATTTTTTTAGCTTAATAATAGTTGAGGGGCCAGTGAGATAACTCAGCAGACTAAAGCTCCTACTTAGGCAAGCTTAGGCAAGTGCAGGGACCCGGGGCTTGATCCCTGGCACCACATGTCACACCCACCCCTGAGCGGGCTGAGCTGGCTGCCAAGACTGAGCACGATGAGCATGCCTGTAATCACAGCACTGGGGAGGCTGAAGGCAGGAGGATCACCATGAGTCTGAGCTGCTTAGTGCGATCTTGTAGCAACAAATATATTAAATTAATAATAATAATAATAATAATAATTGAGGCTTTCCAAATGTCCCTAGATACCTACAAAGATTTTTCATACATCTTGTTAAACAAGGTTATTGATAATGATTAATTTTTTGGATAACCTTGATTTTTTTTTTTTTAATTTAGTACAGGGTCTACAGGGCCTACAGGATCTCACTACTCAGATTGGACTGATAGTGATCCTTTTGTTTTCAGCCTCCCACATGCTGGGATTACAGGAACATGCCACCAAGCCCAGTCTTAGTCAATCTTTGCATGCCCTGGGGGCGGGGGTGGCAAGGCCTGCTGGGGATCAAACCCAGCCCTTGTGTCTGCCTAAGCCGGTGCTTTAATCTGCTGAGTTATCTGACTGGCCCTTAGTTCAGTACTCTTGAAAGAGCTACTTGAGAAAAGAAAATTAAGAGAAAACAGCTTTCCCTAGATTAGTTTTGTTCCCCAAAATATCTACTATTCTAAATATATTTCATTGATTATCCCAGTATAGAAAGGATTGGAAGGCTCTAGGATTGAGGCCATTCCCTCAGGCTTCATAGGTCTTCTTATCAATACATGATTTAAATTTCTTTTTTATATTGTCCTAAAGATAGTTTATAATTTCCTAGTCTGGAAGTCCGACCTTTAATGAAGACACTCACTGTCTAGTCCTTGCTGCAGAGGCAGAGCCTGTTACTAGAGCTTCAAATCAGACTCTTGGGTGCAGACACTGTGTGGACAGAACTTACACAGTCATTAGTTTGCCAGGGAACTGATTTAAGATTTCCAAAACAATTTTTGTTCAAGGAACAAACTTTGGTCAAATTACTGATGAGTCAAGAATTGACTAGTTTCCACTCAGCTGTTGTAGAAAATGTAATGATGGTTCTTCCTGTTGGAGCGTTGGCAGCAACATATCTCAAGGCACTAATTTAACAGAAATGAGGTCACGCTATTGTTTTTTTTTTTTTTAATTTGGTACAGGGTCTGCAGGTATCACTGTGTACATCAGACTTGTAGTGATTCTCTTGTTTTCAGCCTCCCAAGCTCTGGGATTACAGGCACACGCCACCGCGCCCAGTCTCAGTTGCCATCTCAGCATACCCGGGGGGCAGGGCCAGCACAGCACATCAGGGATGAAACCCCAGCCACTGTGCTCTGCCTAGCACTGTTTTTTTTTTTTTTTAAGTGTTTCAGATATAGTTATATTGCAAAGCCAGCATACTGATATGTACATAAGCTCTAAGATAAACATGACAAGAGTATAGTCTAATTTTGATTGTATTTTCTTAGCTTCTATTCACATAGTTTCATTATAATCAATTGAAAAATTAAAAAGATTATATTTATATACATCATAAGCAAATTGGATAGAATATGCTTTAGCAAAGTAAAATGAAACCCTAAAATATTATTGCTTTTTACATTGACATCTCAGGAGACGGGCATGAATATTGAGACTCTACCTTCCACAGTAAGGTACATATTTGCTCAGGTTCATTAATATTCTGCCCTCTTTTCTTTTTTACTGAAATACAGTTAGACAAAGTCAATTGTGAAGTCAAAAACAGGGGAAAAAAATCTTACTATTTCCCCAGTGAAAACTTAACAGTTATAAACAAAAGCGATTATATGTTATAATTGGGACCAACATCTACAAAGCAGGACACCAGTCTGATAATAGAGTTCCTGCAGTATATGTTGTAAAGAAGCTCATTTTCTCTGACAATTCAGGACACGCAGCCTATTTAGAAAGTATCAAGGAAACGTCCACTAGTATTGCGTGCACTGCAAGCAAAATCTGGTGAAACCCAAAGCTCCAGAAAGAAGAGCAAATAATGGAGGTTTTTAAAAGTTCAATCCTGTAATCTTTCTAAAGTTTCCATTTTAATGCTGTGGGCTGAGTAGCGCTAATCTTACAGGACTCTAGATTGATGGCACTTCAGGAATAATTGGATGCACGGCACTTAACACCTCTTGCTCAACTTGGCAAATGCATCAAGCCAAAGCACAGCGAGGCTGGCAATTTTGTGCTAAACAAAATAATGGCTAGTGATTATTTATGAACACAGTGAGGTCTGCTGAAGAGTATCCCAAAATTGGTAGCACAATCATTACCATGAGTCCAATTAAAGAGAGTAACATAGGAGTGTGGATGTAGAATAAATGGAAGTCTCACACATTGCTAGTGAGATTTCATTGCCTGTGAAATCATACAACATTGAGGAAATGATTTGGCAACGTTTTAAATGTTCAGTATGTATTTCTACATGATGGAGGAATTTCAGACTTTAATGTTTGCATAATATATGCATATATGTCCTCAGAAATGCTTGTAAATGCATGTACAAAACAGCTTTCTTCATGGTAGAAAAGCAGAACATGATCTATATGTTCATTAACAAAGAAAAAGAAGTAGGTGTACAGTCAATGATAGACTATTATTCAGCAATGCATAGATATACAATATTGCATACAAAATGCAGATTAGAGAGAGAGAGAGAGCAGCCAGACACAAAGCACTGCATAACACCGAATTGCATTTGTACAATTTCTAAGAAACATGCACAGTATCTACTCAATGGTGATAAATCAATCTAGCTTTTGTGTAGATGGTGGAAAAGAAGCTGAAGGCAGTCTTTGGAGTTGATGAAAAATGATGATCATGATGAGGGCGCATATTTTTATTTATCAAAACTCACCCATCTTGCCATTTACATTGTATGCATTTTATTAAATGAAAATTAAGCTTTCCCTAAGAGCAACCATATATCTTTTCAGGGTCTCTAGGAGCACTGACTGGGAGTCTCCAGGACAAATTGTTTTCCTACCTGATATGCTTTTGCTTAAGTCACTGCTTACACATGATCAGGCCTAGGCTCTGCAATTATGCATTTATTTTAACAGACTTTGACAGAGATAGGCTGTTAGAAATGCACATAGTACAGTGGGCAAGATAGCTCAGCAGACTAAGCCTAGTTAGTCTAGGACTGAGGTTCAATCCTCATCCACACCAGCCCTGCCCCTGGGACACTGAGCCAGTCCCCAAGACCTGGATGGTGGTGCACCTGTAATCCCAGAGATGGGGAGCCTGAAAACAGGAGGATCACTATGAGTCCAAGCTATGTAGTGAAACCCTGTACCAAAATATATATTTAAAAAAAATAAAAGAAAAAAGAAATACACATAGCTTCTGTCTGACAGGGAAAGTTAGTATTTATTTTCCCTGTGAAACAAGAATCAGTTTTGCTCCAACTTCACACACTTGTTTCATTCCAAGTTGCTTGTATAATCTCTTCAACAACATTTGAAATAGTTTATCCTGTTATTCTTTCATTAATGATCTGAGTATATTTTCAATGTGATTTCACCATGATCCTCTCTCATTCATGGTTTGTTTGGTAAAATTATACTTATATAGCTCTCAATCTGCCAGGCTAGAAATCCAGATATAGCCATTAGCTCCTAAATACTGTATTTGCTATTCAAGAAAGGTGCAATGTAGTATTTGGAAAGGTAGTTTGTTGGGAGCTGTGTGGAAACTAGGAAATTGATCAACTGTCTGTAGGTGGGACTAGGCCTCAGTGCCCAAAGCAAACAGGCTACCTCAGTCCTAAGATAAACATCCAGTCTGGTTAGGTCAGCTATTAGTCACTAGGCAATCTTGTGTCACATGATACCAACTTTGCAAAAGTATAAATGAATGTAGGTTTTGTTGTGCAATTGAGTTAGTCTTGCCTGTCAGGCAGACCAGCGACCACCTAGCCCAGCTGCTGTCTTCTTGTCTGTCTTTTCTCATTCCTGCTGCCTTTTCTCCCTGGGTATAACTGATTGTGATGAGACCAACGCATCCCTACGGTAGTATTTGTTTGTTTCATATTTAAATTTTAGGAGGCATATAGATATTAATCTTTATTGGTAGATTAAATATGTTTGAAATATGGGTAAAGACTTACATCTACTAAGTATAATTCTTATGTTCTTGGACGAATCTCTTGTCTTTATTGCTGATAACCTCATTACTAAAGAAATAATTTGACATATTTATTAAGTTCTTCCATTACCATATTTTATTTTATTTTCTATGGAAAACTGTGAAAGAAAGTTTCATAAGAAGAAGATGGGAGAATAGTGATAGTTAATACATTTCATATTTTTATCTTTAAAATAGTTACTCAGAATATAATATATGGACCTGAAAGTTCTCTAGTCGATCTAAGTGCAAACCTTCTTTTTTTTTTATGAACTAAAAGGTCCTAATAGTATAACTAACTTGTGGTTTTTCTTTCTTCCAGGCCAATATTTTATAGCCTACATTCTGATACTTTTGAAGAGATTTTGAGTTAATCATGATCAGCAATGGGGTTTGAATGTTGACAATCTTAAATCTGTGTACATCAGCTGCTCACCCTTGCCACTCTGTCACAGATGTCCTTGGCACCATCACCAGCACTCTGCCCATTGCTTCCTTCTGACCAAGCCCAGACTCCCTCACACGTTTCCCTCTCTAGTCCACTAGCTCTCCCGCTCCTTGCTGCTGGCTCTTCCTACACTCTGACCCCTACATGATTTGATGCCTCAGAGATTTGGCTCTCTCTTTCATGTGAACTGTCTGGCTTATTTTAACTGATCTACTCTAATATCATGGTGTTAAATGATCTTTTGAGTTTTCCAAAATAATTCTTAGGTTTCCAAAACTGAACTTGAGATCTTCTTCCTAAGCATATAACCACACTAGTCTTCGCATCAGAATTATGACTTATTTTACCACTTTTGCTACTGTCATTCTGGTCCAATGCAAGCTCATTATCAAAATATTGAAAGGGTTTTAAACTGTGCTCTCTGAGTCTGCCTTTTTTAACCTCAATTTTGTTTTTATCTCACATAGCCTTCAAGGTAGTCATGTAAAAATAAGTAACATCATGTCACTCTGCTTTCAGAACTCACACCTCAGGGCATGTGCACTTCACTGCACCCTCTACTAGAACATTCTTCCCCAGTGTATCTGTCAGTTACTTTTTCATTTTCTCCTGGATTTTTATTGCATTCTTCCTAGGGCCTACTTTCACCACCTTGCTTGGAGGTGGTGTTACCTTATGACAGCTATCAAATTTTCCTTTTTACAAGTGGAATAATCATCTATCTTCCCCTCCAATACACACACCCCCCTTCATTCCTTCTAGTCCTTTTTAATGACATCATTTTCATCCGCTATCATATTATGTGGGCTTTTTTTTTCATTGTAAACACACACTATAATGTAAGCTCCACAAAAGCAGACATACCTGAAAGGTGTCTTCATTGCTATGTTTCTATTACCAAAAGAAGAAGATGGGATATACAGCACATCTGATAAATGAATATTTATTGGACTTCTTTCCTAGTTAATAAAAAAAAATTGCATAGGAACAGGCCCCAATAAGCACTGAGATTAATACGTCTTTATTTCCATTTGATAAAGTGACAACTGGAAATGAGAATCTATTAAACATTAGGGCACTGTTTGTATACAAAGTTGTGTTTAACCCAGAATACATTCATTATATTTATGCCTGTTCTAGTTCATAGGAATTTGTAATACTTGAATCTATTTGGATGTGGACAGGTATTTAAAAACTGTGGGTGAGAAATCAGCTAATGTTTCATATTTTCATTGTGACCACCGAGAAAACATCTTAGCAGAAGACCATCTATTCCACATTCAAATTGTCCTTCTAGAAAGCTATCAGTACCTTGGTGTTTGCTTCAGTATTATTAGTCTTCCAGAATATCAAACATTTTTTTCCAGTCAAAAGATTGAAATCTCACTTCCTATCCTGAAACACTAGAAAAGAACATCTACCAATCATTCCTTTTTAAAGAAATATTTATTTATTTATTTATTTATTTTAACTTATTTGGTCCAGGGTCTCGCTATGCAACTTGGACTTGTAGTGATCCTCCCGTATCAACCTTCCCAGTGCTGGAATTACAGGCATGCACCACCATGCCTGGTTTTGGTGGCCAGCACTATGTGCCCAGGCTTCCAGTACCCACATGGCATGCAGTACTAGGGATTGAATTCTGGTTCTTACACTTGCCAAGCAGGCGCTTAGGCTGCTGAGCTATCTCCCCAGCCCACCATTCCAATTTTAAGGTAGTCACTGACTCAATAAAAGTGGTTTTGTTTTACTTAAATTGTATATGCATATAAATTTGTATTTGGTATTTAAACCTTCAAAATTACCAAGTGTCCTTCAAAAATATTTCCCTGTAAGTATATAATATTGCTTTTTTTAGAAAAGGTAATACTACAAAAAGAAGTTACTAAATGATACATCAGAATGCTGGACCCTGGCATTAATGGGTCTGATATAAGGATCTGTTTTCTTAAACATGAAACTGAATTATCATGGTTTGAAAAGTTGCCCTTGTTTTAAGAACATAGAAACTGAATAAACTCTTTCATGACCTTACTTATAAGAACATAGAAATTGAATAAACTCATTCTCAACCTTAACTTCTTTAGATGAAATCTGAGGATCTCAGACTTTGGAAGCACCTTACAGTTACATAATTCAATGTTTGGCTTCTTGAAATAGATGGATTAAGTGATTCTGTCACTTTGTTCCAAACTAATCCAAAGGAAAGTGACAACTGGAAAGAAATGTCCCACAAATAGCTTAACTGTCAAGAACAGCTATGATGCCCTGGGTGCTCCTTGGAAGCTTTGTTTCTGAGAGCAGAGAGCGAGAGAATTCAAGCAACACTTTACTGTGCATTCCTGTCAGAATACAAGATGTCCCTTGATGCACTCACTAATCTAACCTGAAGCTTATAAAGTCTTATTTTTGTGCTTATTTTGTAGTTCCTGTAAGATACAACAAGTCTCAAAGCCATAGCACATGAAAATCTCAGCAGTGACTGCAAAGAAAATCATAGGAGACCACAACCCATTAATTTGTGTTCATGCCACATGGTTTTACATACTAACCTTGGCCTTTGAAAATATTTGAGGAGAGAGAAGCCCTCTCATGTTTAAGGACACCGAACAAGAGTCCATATGTAGTGTCTGCATGGCCAAGGTTGCATTTCTGACTTTATTTGATGAGGAAGAACTGAGTGCTTACTCTCTGTAATACAACTCTTTGAGTACTCTCTCATACTCACTCACCAACACCCCCAGCATGAAGGAGCACTATATTCATTACCATTTTGCAGGTGAGAAAACACAAGAGCAGGGAGATTAGTGGCAGCTGGCTGTAACCGGCTCACATAATATTTTTCCTCATGTGAGCAAAGGGAATATTTCTTCTTAGAACTTTAATAACGCAGTAATAGTGTAGATTTAGTTCACTAGCTATTTCCTACTTTGGATTGTGCAAATACCCATTTCTTAAATTGTAGAGTTGTCCTGTGAACCAGACATTGTTAGAGCCTCCTTTGTCTCTATGAAGATAGCTATTTCACGAAAGTTAATTTCTTTTTAAAATAAACTTTATTTAAAACAGCACTATATTACAAAAAATGCAAAGATAAAAGGATCCTTGCATAGTCCATACCCAATTTCCCCTATTAACATTTACATTAGAATAACACTTTTGGTAAACTTAATAAACTGACACTGTATATTACTAAGGCCTAGACCTGTTTAAATTTTCTTAATTTTTCACCTAGTGCTCTTTTTATGTTCCTCCTTTTATTGAGGCTACCACATCTCATCCTTTCACTGCATCTCCTTGGCTTTCTCTTGAATGTAGCATTCCCACACTTTTTTAGATTTTAATGACTTTGTGCCACAGAGTCTGAGTCACTTGGTAGAACATCCTTCAAATGAAATTTATCTAATGTTTTTCACAACTACAATGGAGTTGTGGGTTTTGGTGTGAACAAAAGGCAATGCAACATTTGATTGCATCATGACATCTGTACATCAACCAACCGCAAGTAGCACTTGGATGGCATAGTGGAAAACAGGTGGTGTAAACCACGCAAGTTCATTTTACGTTGGTATACAGAAAAGTTATGGATTTTTCTTTGTTCTCTTTGAACATTGCCATACTCTTGTGCTGGCTTATTGGTTCAAGATTTGGGGGTTTTATTCTTTGTACATTTATTTTCAGGTTACCTGCAATGAAAAAAAATAATATTATTTATTCTTTACAAACTTTTACTTTTTATTTCCTTTCTTCCTCTTATTGATCTAGCTAGGAATTCCAGTGTAATGTCAAATGGGAATGATAATGAACTGATCATGTTAGATAAGTAGGGGAAGCATCTAGTTTCTCACTATTAATTGAGATGCCACTTACAGATAGTTCACAGGAGTTCCTGTCGAGTAAGGACATTCTTCTCCATTCTTAGTTTCCTCAGACTTGATATGAATTAACCTTAGGTATCATCAAATGCGTTTTCTGACTCTATTGATACGATTGTGCAGCATTTGTGCTTTAGCCCATTGATGTGGTTGAATATACCAATTTCATTTCAAATGTTAAAACTTGAATTCTATATAGGAAGGTTCAACTTTACTGTACCTATATAAGTTTGTATCCCTTGAATAAGCCCTTGGCTGTGATCTGTCCTTTCTTTGAAAGACTGGATTTGGTGTATAGTATTTTTCTCAGGATTGTGTCTATGTTCAAGGGGATACACTAATGCTCTTGCTTACAGTGCCATTGTTTGGCTTTGGTGGCTGGATAAGTAACATAAAATTAGTTGAGAAATTTGTTTGCTCATGTTTTCTGGATGAGGTTTGAGTTAATGGGCATTATTTCTTAAAAATTTACACTTGTAAAACAAAACTTTTATTTTTAATTTTTGGTAAAAAAAAATCAAAAGTGTTCAGGGGCCAGGGAGATGGCTCAGTGGAATAAGCACTTCACTGGCAGGTGCAAAGGCCTGAGTTCAATCCCCGGTTCTGAAAAAAAAAACCACAACAATAATGCAAATACAGTAAGGGATTCTAGACATGGAAGATTTAGGGCCGGGGAGACAGCTCAGTAGAATAAGTGCTTGCCTGGCAAGCTCAAGTGCTGGGATTACAGGTGTGCACCACCACACCCAGTTTCAGTGGCTGGCATGGCATGTGTTACCGGGGATCGAGCTTGAGTCTTTGCACTTGCTAAGCAGGTGCTTAGGCCACTAAGCTGTCTTCCCAGCCCAAGTACAAACTTTTTAAAGATTTTTAGTTGTTCATTCCCCTCTTTAACAGAAGTGAATATATGTCTTTAATAGACCCTATTCAGGTTATCTATTGTTTTCTTGTGTGAGTTTTGGTAGTTTGTGTCTTTCAAGAAATTATTCCAGGTTATAAAATCTTTAGGCATAAATTTAGTCATAGTACTTTGTGCTATCACTTTATTGTCTATTAAATCAATAACAATGACTCCACTCTCTCATTTCGACCCTGATAATTTGTGTCCTCTCATTACTTTTAATAACACTAGATAGAATTGCTTCAAAGAACTTATTTTGGTTTCATGAGTTTTTTATATTAATTTCTTGTTTTCAGTTTATTGATTTTTCTCCCTCATTGTCGTTATCATTTCTTTATATCTGCTTGTTGAATTGTTCTTCTTTCTCTACCTTTATACAGAAATGGTTTATTGAGGACTGAGTTGAGGACCTATGCATCCCTAGTTCTTTTTTAAAAAATTAGTTTTATTTTATTCTGAAAAGTAAAACCAAAAGCAAGAATAAAAAATAAGAAACAAAGACAGAAATATACAACAATACTTTTGTTACAGATTTTCAAAACAAGAATAGCCAATTAACAATGGTTGACATATTATCTATTTTTATCATCAAATCTGTTGCTCAGATTAACAGATACAGTTATATATGATTGGACATAGGATTGAATATTACCACTTGCTTTCAAGAAAACTTAAACTTTTGTTCTTATCTCTTCTTTACCTTTTAAAAAATCATTTTAAAGAAAGCATAGTATAATTGATATGTCATTAGAAAAGGTACACATTTAGAAGACCAAGATGACAGGTATTCAAGCAGGCCTTTTGTATAGCACATTGCTGTCCTCGATGTAGTTGCTAGATCACAGATAGCAGCATAAAGAGGTAGTCAAGGTGAAAATTTTACACATTAACTGCTATTTTCAAAAAACTGATGGAAAATTTTAGTGCAATCACCTCAGTCATCCCGCATACATACTTGCATGTTTTCCCCCTACCTTTTCTCCTACATCCCTAGTTCTTTATTTTTTTTTTTTGTTTTTCCTTTGAGACAAGGTTTTGCAAAGTTATTAATTTGCCTAAGTTGAGCTCAAACTTTGTATTCTCCTGCCTAAACTTCCAAGACTGCTGTATTTACAGGCACCATTAGCCAGAACAAGGTTTAGCTATTGGTTTTAGAAATATTTTTCTTTATTAGTGTGTATATCACATCCTGTTAAAATCTCAGTAGGTACTATTAGTGCTACATCTTAGAAATTCTGTGTTATATCTTGATTTTTATTTAGTTGTAGTATTTTATTCTTTTTGAGATATCTATTTAGCATTTGTGTTTTACTTATTATATTTAGATATTTTCCTGTTTTGTTTCCATTATCACATTTTCTTTCTTTTTTGTTTTCTTTTTTTTTTTTT
>NDGM011199601.1:0-11828 GCA_002564305.1 Octomys mimax | reverse complement strand
TCACTCACTCGCCGGGCCTGCGCTCTGGGTCTATTCAGGATCCCGCGGCCCCAGGTCTCACTCCTCCTTTTGTAATAAAGCCCCTTTCCCATTTTCCTTCTGCCTGTTTCTCTGCTTCGACACTGTAAAAACCTATCATTTTTTTCATTTTCCCCCATCCCTAGCTCACTTTTCATTTTGTTTCTATTTCACAATAGGAATTGTATTTTATTGAAACGATTTTGCACAACAAAAGAAATCAACAGCAAAGTTGATTGAAAAGACAACCCACAAATGGGAAAAAATATAACCACAGTTATATGTGCAGGGGTCTGCATAATTTTTTGACTTTAAAGTGACCTTTATATATGAAAGCACTCAGAGTGAGTATTTTAGGCAGAGAAGGTCGTTCCTTCACACGCAGCACTCACCAGGATCTGCTCCTGGGGGTAGCTCTGCCTCTGGCCACCGGGGAGGAGCTAAGGGCTTGAGCAGAGCACCAGCGAGTCATCAGTCCTTCCAATGTGACTAGGAGCCTACAACTTATGAACTTGAAACTTTGGGTGAGTGTAGGGAAGACACCAAGGCAAGGCAGGCAAGCCCCAGAATTGTGGACCATGGGGCTTGGCTTGGGTAAGAGCTGAGGCAGGGTTGGGCGCTTTTGAAGTCTTCAGGCCCTGAGTCAAGTGTGCTTTTAGTTATTCACTGGGAAAGGTTGTTGGACTTTTATAGAGTACAAGGACCTGGAGTTAGGTTTTAATGTTAGGGAACAAAGGTATAGTAAAAGTGAAGAAAGCAAGCTGGCCCCAGTCAGCCCTCTCTGGGAGACACAGAGCACTGTTGGACGCTAAAATCACGGCATAGAAGGAGATCTAGGGTGGGAGAAATGGCAACAGAAAGGTCAGCCAGATTCTCCAAGGCAGACCTGAGAACCTTCTGGGCCTTAGCTGATCCCATAGCCTCTGGCATCAGCCTTCCTTGGTTCTCTGATTCTGGATCTAACTTGTACTTCATCGCTTGTGTTTAGTGACCTCACCAAGTTGGTACCTTGAAGTTGACTATGGTGGAAGGCTTTATGCGGTAGAAATCAGCAAGTCAGAGAGCTAGTATACTATGCATACTGGTTGGCAAAATTCACAGGTGACTGGACACAGTGTTGCAATGGTCCATGCCTCCCAGAGACACACTTCTGTGGTGGATATTGGTCCGGAGAGGTTTTTCCCCAGACTGGTGTGAAGTTTGAACTGTTGGCAGGCCTGACAGTCCATTCTGGTTTACCTTAGAAGCAGCAGAATTCTAATTTCACGTTCCTTTAAAGCAATCCATAATAAAAATAGGCTACAGAGATAAATATCGGTAATGTCGACATGAATGAAGCTGCACTGAATGGGACCCAACATGTGTTCATGGCCACATTGTACTTGGTGGGCCTGATTTTCTTCACAAAATTGAAAGTACAAATTGATTTTATCATATTTATTGCTTGTAAGGTTTGAGAGCTGGTTTAACAGAATTATGTATGTATATATACGGAAGTGTGTTGCTACGCAGTTGAATATTTCCACTGAATGTAAAAGCATTATGCTGTCTTGCCTTCTTAAATCAAGTTTAAGGCAAACTAGTTACCTGGATGTTAAAACATATAAAACCTTTCAGGACAGGTAGAATATTTTGGGATGATTGTTACACATTAGTGTTATTCTGAGATGAAATTAAAATGGAAACATAGCTGCAAGGGGCACTGCTGAAATGGTTATTTGAGTTCAGGTATTTACAGGTTTTTACTTCTCTTGAAGTATTTTAAACAAACAGCCCCATTATAAAATCTTTCCTATGATGGACTTCCATAAGGTCTGGTCAGCTTTCTGGGAAAATTAGATTGAATTTAAAAAGTTTGAAATCTGAACTTCAAATTTTGTGGGTTTCCTTTTGGTTTTAGATATTCTTTCAGATGTTTTATTGCACATTGACTCAGCAACCAAGAAATCTAAATAGCATAATAAGGGTAACAGGTATACTATAAAAAGCATACTCACCTGAAACGCATTTCACTCCAGGACAGCACAACCTCAGTGTTAAACTAAGGATAAAGCTTTCCAGGGTCATTAGATTCTGGAAACCCTTTTGCTTGAATTGTCATACTGGGGCCAGGGAGATGGCTCAGTAGAATAAGCGCTTCCTTGGTAAGCACAAGGGCCTGAGTCCAATCCCCAGTTCCACCAAAAAAAAAAAAAAAAAAAAAAAAAGAAAGAAAGAAAGCAAAAAAGAAAAAGAATTGTCATTCTTCAATATTTGAGTCCTTTTCTTCTCCAAAATATTTAAAAAATTCTTCTTGATAACTAGAATTATTCCTTTGAAATTTAAAAGGGTCCAAATGTTATTAGTTACTCATCTGACACCCAGAAAATCCTTTGCCTCTCCACTCTCCTTTTCACCCCACTTTTACCCATTTTGAATGTACAGCATGGAGTGCACATGCTCCACCCAGGACAAGCCCTTTGTCCACTCTCTTGGCTGGGCTCAGGATGTGGACACCATGACCGGCCTTCCACTGATCAGACTCCTCCGGGCCCACAGTTACCAGGAAGGTATGATGTCCACTTTTACTCTTCACTTTCTCTTTGGTCTTCAGGCCAAGTGTGAGCTATAAATTTAGAGAGAGGGAGAGGACGGAAGGGAAAGAGATAGAGGGAGGGGTGGACAGGAGAGACAGATGGGGAGGGGGAGAGACAGAGGAAGGGAGAGAGAGAGAGAGAGAGATTTCCTATCATTTTATTATGAACTTTGAAACACAGAGATAGCAATGAAAAAAAAATAAAACAAGAAGCAGGATTGCAAATATAAATTAAATCTTTTCACCCCAACTCTTTTTAGATAGTCCGGGAGTATGAGGAGTGTGTGTATTTTGGATGGGCCCGGCATGCATTCCAACAGTAAATGGCTTCCTGTTCAGCATGTTCGAAGTCAGGCTGTCTTTTGGGGTTGGTTTAAAAATATGTGTGAAAAATGTGCTTTTACTTCATGCCAAGTCAAATGTTTTTAGTCCCCCCCCCTTACTTGCTTCTTCTCTCTTCCCATCCTGTCATTTCTTGCTCCCCAGACAGTAAACTATATCCCAAGATATGTTTTTATTTTTTAAAAGGAAGTTTGGTGATTAATTACGAGTTACATTAAACATATACTATTGCCCTCAGGGGTGTTTACCGAGACCCTGGCCAGTGTCATTCCTGCCTGGCATTCTCAGGTGTTCGAGCTTGGCAAATAGAACTGAAAGCAGTATGCAGAAAAACCAAGCATTTGGCTCAGGCACAACAGGGAACCAGTGGATAATTGAGGGTAAGAAATGGTCTATAACTTTTCACCTCAGTGGTGGTGAACCTATAATTCCCAAATTGTTTGTTTAATTTTCTATTTCTACCACATCAGTGACAAATATTATTTTGTACTGCATGTTCCTTGTGGATTTTTTTTTTTTTCATTAGAAAAGTCCAATTAAGATGCCTGGAAGAAAAATAACATACCTGGGGCCATCATACCTAGGAAGAAATACCACAGATGTAACAAGGAGGAAAAATATGGATTTCGGATGGAAGCCACAGGGCCCCTCTGCATAATGCTGCTCTGATGTTGATGGACGTTAAAAATATGTGCCTTGTGACCTAATTAAGGAAATGCTCAGATACTCACATCTGAAATCTGGCTGTCGAGGAACCTTTTTTGTTTGGCATAGGCTAAGGAGACTGTGAGCCTTCCTCAGCACAAAGGTTTCAGACAGAGGCCGTGTGCCTCTCCCCACCCCCACTGGACTTTGCCTGTTGAAATTCTGGAATGTTCCTCCCCTTATTGGACTGTTGCTGTTGCAGTTCTGGAATGTTCCTCCCCTCATGGGACTGTGCCTGTTGAAGTTCTGGAATGTTCCCAGACAACACATCTACTAATGAGGGTAGGTGTCAGAGTTAACCTTTCCTATACCTTAGCATTTATGTAATGTAAGAGGTCATTGTTTTGTTGTTATGTGCATTGCGTGGCTTGTGTAGGAGAGGGAAAAACCGATCTTTTCATTATAAATCGTTAAGGAGAATTTATTCAAAGTGTGAGTCCAAGAGCCAGGGAGATGGCTCAGTGGAATAAGTGCTTCCCTGGCAAGTGCCAGGGCCTGAGTTCAATCCCTGGTTCCACCAATAAAAAGAAAAAAAAAAAAGTGTGAGTCCAGACTTTTGGTGTTGGCTGCTTTCAAGTCAGTAAACTCAGCAAACACTTACTGAAGCATTGACTTGCAAAGCTGATTGCTAGTTGCTTTTAATGGGATGTTAATGACCCGGAAGTAATTCACCTTGACAAGCCCCAGCAACCTTTTGTTTCAAAACCTTGAAGAATACAACACTAAGAGAACTTCCTCAACATGATAAAAGACATTTATTAATTAAAACCCCCAAATCTAAAAACATATCCATAGATAGCATTATACTTATTGACAGAACACTAAAAACTTTCTCCATAAAAACAAGGAACCCCACTTCTACCACTGTTACTTAACATTTTTTTCTAGAAATTCTAGTCAGAATAATTAGACAAAAGAAATAAATGGATCCTTGTTGGAAAGGAAGAAGGAAAACTATCTCTAAATACAGATTACAGGACCCTTATACATAAAAGTACTGACGAATCCACAATAAAAATGTGGAGCTTGTAAACAGGCTCAGAAGCGATGTATTTGCTTCACTCTTTGGCTGAGCAGCATGGTGTCCTCACTCATGACTTGTCCTCAGAGCAATGCTGAGTGGTTTCAAATGTGGCTATGCAAGGTCTCCTAACTCCTCACATGGCCAGTTTGAAGCATAAAATTCTCATGAGACTATTTTGGCACTATGTCAAAATTTGTTGAAATTCCAAATACTTATAAAGCTAGTCATTAAAAGTTTATCTTTGACAAGAGACTACCTCCACTATCCATTTTGGTGACATAGAACAAAGTAGTCTCTTTGATTATTTATTTGGGAAATACAGGGTGTTTGGGGTCTCACTACTGGATCAGACTTATAGTGATTCACCTGTTTACAGCCTCCCAGGAGCTAAGACTACAGATGTGCCACCACACCCAGTCTCAATTGCCCTCTCAACGCACCCCAGGAGCAGGGCCAGCAAGCAGGTCTGGGGATCAAACCCCCAGCCCCTGCGCCTGCTTGCAGGTGCATTAATCCACAGAGCTATTTGGCCAGCCCTCAAAGTAGTCTCTTTGAGTTGAACATTCCTCATCTAAAAATCTATAATATGAAGTGCTCCAAACCTGATACTTTTTGAGCACAATATGGTGCCGCATGTAGACAATTCCTTACCTTACCTCATATGGTAGTTCACTATCAAAATGAATGTATGAAATGCCTTCAGGCTCTGTGGAGAACAGTATATAAAGCATAAGTAAAATTTTTGTCTAGTATTGGGTCTTAGTCCCAAGACAATAGCTACTATGGAAATCAGTAGAAGATTCCTCAAAAAACTAAAACTAGAAGTGTCGTTCTACTCATCCTATAGTGATTCATTCATACCTGTGTTTATAGCAGTACAACTCATAACAGCTAGACCTTGGAAGCAGTCTGTAAGTCCATCCACATATGAACAGTAAAAGCAAATGTGCTATTTACACAATGGGACACCACTCTACCATAAAGAAAGATAGACGAGTCATTTATAGGAAAATGGATGGATCATGAGAGCTTAATGTTAAAAGAAATAGACACAAGCTTAGATATCACATTTCTTTTATACAAGAAATTAAAAATATAAATAAAAAGTAAAAGATGATAGGAACGAGGAGATAGATTTTTTTTGCAAAAAGGGCCAAGATTGATAGAGGGAAGGGATGAGAAAAGAAATAACACATGTCATGTGCGTTCACCAGCTCCCCATGGTGAGTACCATCATTATGTACTGCAAACCAGTACTAATACAAATAAAAACTAGAAAAAAAATCCTCATTATCTATGTGAAAATATCCCCAAATCTCTGGCTCCAAGCAGATTGGGTAATGTCCATCTCAGTGTGCCTTAGGTAGGTTCATTTCACAATTGGAAGCAGATTCTTTAGGTTGGTGGTTATCTCCTGAGAAAGGATGGCATTGCACTAAAAAAATGAAGGAAATTGAGCACATCTTGCAGTATGGAGTCTGGAAAGAGGGATGGAGACCGGAAGGAGCAAGCATTGAGGAGGGATAAAGAAGGGGCAGAGGATCAGCCCCAGAAGATGCCCCAGACCTTAGCTGTCTCTTACACCCATGACGAGCCCCATCTGGTTATTTAAGCTAATGAAAATGAATTAAAGTTTAAAACAAAGTGTCTTAGTTGCACTAGCTACATTTCAAGTACTTGGCAACCATCTGTAGCTGGTGACTTCCTCCTGGACATCATGGGCAGAGGACACTGTCATCGTTGCAGAAGCTGACAGAGCTTTGCTCTAGGTAGTGTTTTGTTCTTATGTCACTGAACTGTAGGTAGGGGAGGTAGTTTCTGGTCAAAGATAAACTTTTAATGACTAAAAATATTTGCTTTGATTATATCCCCCATGGGGATTTGGTCCATGTACATCACACACACACACACATACACACACACACACACACACACACACACACACTTAAGTCCTCACTCTCTGCCCCATTCCATCTCTTTGTCTCCTCTTCTGTTGCCGAAGACTTTCCCACCCATTTCTCATTATCTTTTTCTTTCCTCTTCACTTATGTTTTGGGTTTCTCCTGTAAGGAGCGCCATGAACTATTTAATCTTGTGTGCTTTATTTCTTCCACTTAACAATACGCTCTCAAGGTGTGTACTGTGATTTTAGAAAATCAACTACTACAGAAACAGCTTTTTGTAACTTATTGGAAGTATGACTGTGATCTCAAAGTAAAAACTCTGCAGCTGGATTTCTGTACTCCTCTTAAATTATCCAGAGTAGGTACTTGGAGATAAATAAAGTGCCTGGATTAATGTTATAATTTTTTTTTAAGATGTGGCTAAATTTCTCTCCAGAAGGTTCTTTACTTTCCCAACCCCACTGACAGGGGGCCACTTGGATTTGAAAGAAAAGAGGCAGCACCCTGAAGAACAAGACCCAAAGGAAATGACGCAGGACAGCATGCATGCCCGCTGTTTTGAAAAGATTAGCTGGGAGCCTGTAAGCGGCGACACCACGTACAATAGCAGGCAGCCGCACGCACAGCGCTATTCAGGCATTTTATACATTAACCAATCCTTACCACGTCCTGTGAATTGCGTTCTCTTGCTAGCCTCTCCATCAGATAAACAAAACAGCTGCATCTGGAGTGCAGAAACTGTCCTCACGCAGCTGAGCAGCGGCGCTAGGATTTGAATTCACCCAGCTTCATCAGAGAGGCCGAGCACTGGAAAAATCTATTCAAGAGCACCCGTAAGTAGGTACTCAGTTGTGCCCTCCGACCACAGATATGTTGAAATCCTAATCCCCATCATCTCAAATTATGAATTCACTTCTAAATAGGGTCTGTGTTGATGTAAGTAGCTAAGAAGCGGTTCATACTCAGGTGGGGGTGAAGGCGTCTAATCCACTAAGCCCCGTGTCCTTATAAGAGGCTGTGTGAAGACATCGCCCTGAGGGGACAGAGTGTGACCATGAAGAGACACATTGGAGTCCCACAGAGCAACCTCCAGATGCCAGGAAGAGGCAGGGAAAGCCTCCCATGTATATTTTACGGGAACGGAAGCTCTGTTCATGCCACGGTTACGGTCTAGCCTCTGGAGCTGAGAGCCCACAATTCTGCCCTTTTAAGTCATCAAGTGTGTGGGGCATTGGTTGCAGCTGCCCTTGAGAGGGGAAAGCACCGGATATCTTAGACATGTCGGTGTCTGACCAGATGCCCAAGGAGGCCCGAGTGCATCGCGCCTACTTCCTGTCTCAGCCTCTGCTACCTTTGTCAGACACTGCATGACACTCAGTGACTACTCAGTGAGGGCCAAAGACAATGTTGGTAATCGATTCTGCACATCTTAGAAATACTGAATAATACTCTCATACAGTGACTCACAAAGGGAATGTTTTATTAAATTTGCCAACATTGTATTCAGTTTCTGGGAAGCTAAGGATTGTGTATTTTTGTTCATTTTGAAAGGCCAGTGATTCACTGAGACTGAATGAACTTTGGTAGTATCGTGTAACCATACTGAGATTGGTCTACTTTGTAGGGGAAAAAACCTTAGGGCTTGAAGCAACTGTTGGTTATCCATGGACTTTTCTTCTTACCCTGACTCTTATTTTCATACTTTGTTAGACTATTATTTGTCCATTTTTGAAAAATCAATATGCTTCTTAACTTAAAATACCAACCACATGTACAATTTATTCCAAACTCTGATTTTAAAATTTTCACAAGGAAAATAACTGGAAATCATCTTATCTTCAGTGAATACTTGAAATGTGTTTTATTAATTTACCTTTCATGGTATCAAGAGGAGAGAAGAATCAAGAAGCATCAGGAATCTTGTAGGAAATGTTCTCTAACACGTCTCTTCTACCATCTGATGAAATCCCTAATTCGTTCTCCTCTCCCAAAGATTTATCTTCTACTGTTGGTAACTGGTGTTTGAAACCCTAGAAGAAATCTATGTTTAAGAAGCTCTGTAAGAAATCACTGTTTCCCTTTGACAGGCACAACTTGAAATGGACCACCGATGGCATCTGCTTTGCCATTCCTGTATCTTCTCATAATGTGTTGAAGGCCTTCCCATGTCATGCATTTGAGCCTCATAAAGCCCCATGAGCCATGAGACAGACAGTGACAGCTGTTGAGAAGGGAAACATGAAAATGCTTGAGTGGAGAAAAGAAAGAAGAGAAACATTAAGGGGCACGCAACACCTTTGACTATGCCTGGAAGTTCCTTGAAACCTTCTGATGCACTTGAACCATTGCTTGGGTGTACTATCAGGCACTTGAAAAGAAGCCAATATAAACAGAGATATGCTCTAAACATAACATGGACAATGGATTTTAAAGACTACGAACAAAATGGATGTAAATATTTTGTTGGTATTTTAATACCAATAGCATGTTCCAAGACAATGTTTAGATACATTTCAAAAGGCAGCCCATATACTAAAAGGAAGTACTTGCAAGAGATCTGATGGACACCAGGAGTCATAGTATATATAACTCTCTCACGACTCCATAAGAAAACAACAAACCAATTTTTAAAATGGGGACAGATTTCAACAGACCCTTCACCAAAAACCATGGGTAGATATCAGATAAGAACATAAAATTATGATCCAACCATGCACTTCTATGTGTTACCAAAGAGATGCAGATCTTTGTCCTGTACATGGATGTACATTGCAGCTTTCTCTGTAGTGGCCAACACTCCAAATCCACCCAAAGGTCCTGCTATCATGAATGGACAGACAAATCATGCTACACCCACACCAAGCAATAATACAGTGAGGAGAAATGCACACAACAATGTGGATGAGTCTCACAGCAATGAAACTCAATGTAAAAAGGCAGCCCAAAGGACAATATAGACCATGCCATTCTATTTATACACATATGGTTTTAGAACATGAAAACTGGCCAACTAGTGATGAAAATAGGCTAGTGCTTGATTGGAGCTGGGAAACCAGGTAGGATGGAGGAGACGACAAAACGGAGCCATTTCTTCAGGGGGTGAATGTGATCGACATGCCAAATTATACATGTTAAAATGTGGGATTTATTTTATGTTACTGATACTTCAATAAAACTTCTTTTTAAACAATATCTATCTATCTATCTATCTATCTATCTATCTATCTATCTATCTATCTATCTATCATCTGATCTCCAGATAACCGGATAACTTGGATACCATCAGTAACCTTAATTTAAATGAAAAATAAGTTTTAAGCCTTTATTTATTTGTTTATTTGGTACAGGGTCTCGTTATGCAGCGCAGACTCATAGTGATTCACCTTTCTCAGCTTCCCCAGTGCTGGGATTATAGACATGCGCCAAATGCCCTGTTTCTGGCCCACACAGCACAGGCCTGGCATGACATGTGGTGCTGGGCAAAGCAACCCAGGTCCTTGCACTTGCCAGGCAGGTGCTTAGACCATTGAGCTATCTCCCCAGCCCTGAGTCTTTTAAAAAAGCAAAAAAAATTTAAAAAACCCAAAAAACAAAAAAAAAATAAAACAAAAACAAAGCATTTAAAAAGAATCTTCCATGTGCATATTATTTTTATTTTTAAGACAGTTCTATTGTCCAAAACGAGTAAAACGTTAGAAAACCGAACTGGAAGGCCTCGGTGTTCGAGACAGACTGTTGGTTAAGCTATGCCCAGTTTTCCCTCCTGTTATGTGGATTCTTTTCCAGCTCCTCTTGGGAAGAGCTGGAGTTGATTTCCCTACTCCGAAAATCTGGGGTGGCCGTGTGAGTTTCTGCCGATCCAGTCTAGTGTGGCAGAATAGTGACATGCCAGTTTGGGGCTTGGTTATCAACAGCCCTTGCACACTGCCTGCTCCCTCTCTTGGTCTCTTGGTGACCTCTCTTTTCTCATGGGTGGCGGCCACCATCTGGCCCATGTGCAGGTGACTGTGTGTGCAGCAGAGCAAACTGTCCCAAGGGAGCCGTCTGGGTTCGTTTCCCAGGACTTCTCCCATGAACGCTCACAAGTTTAGCAGCTTAAAGCATCAGTTTGTCATCTTACAGGTTCCTTGGTCAGAAGACCAGCCCAGGAGTAAATAGGTGTGCTTGGAGGAGCGCCCTGGGGAGAATCCTCCTCTTCACCTTTTCTAGTTTCTGCATCCAGGTTGCCTGCATTCCTTGGCTTCTGGCTTTTTGCTGTCTGCAAACCCTGCAGCAAGAGATGCTTGTCACATCACATCACAATCTCTTCACTCACTCCCCTTTGCACTACAGAGCCCTTGTCATTACACTGGGTCACCTACATAATCCAGGATCATTTTATTTTCAAGAAAACCATTGGCAGCTGCAACTCTATCTGCAGCCTTAACTCTTCTCTGCCGTGTAAAGTAACTTATTCACAGATTCCAGAGATTGGGACACGAACATCGTTTTTTTTCGGGGGGAGGGGTGGTGGTGCCTGCTATGCTTCCCTCATTGTCCTTGGCCAGCCAGTGCCTCAGCAACCCAGGAACTCAGTGCAGATCCCCGAGTGGCCTGTTTCTGGCCAGAGCTGTCCAGCCAAGTCTACTCAGATCTCAGGCTACTGGTATGCAAAATGACAAATTTAATAAAATTTGGTTAAGCACCATGAGAAAGGGTACAGTATTTTTTTGTGAAACAAGGAAACCCAGCGTCAGTCTCTCTCTCTCTCTCTCTCTCTCTCCCCCCCCCCTCTCTCAAGTGTATTTGGTACAGGGTCCTACCACGCAGCTTGGACTCATAATGATCCCCCTGTTTTCAGCCTCCCTGGGGCTAGGGTTACAGGCATGCCCATCATGTGGTGCTGGGGATCAAACCCCAGTCCGTGCGCTTGCCTAAGTAGGTACTTAGTCTGCTAAGCTATCTCGCCAGCCCTAAACCCAGAGTCTTTAAAAAAAGGGTCAACAGATGTGAACTAATGTCTCATATTTACATAAAATACTCCAAGATCAAATTTTTAAAATGGCCCTGGCGATTTGAGATACTCCTTTTAAATTTAACTATTTAAATTTTTTTTGCTTTTAGGAGGCAACATGAGGATTGAGGGGATAGCTCCATTGTAAAGCTTTTGCCTGCCTTCCTTGGAGCTCTTGCACAATCCTCCATATTTTTTTTTTTCTTCTTTTGGTGGAACCAGGGATTGAACTCAGGCCCTTGCACTTGCCAGGGAAGCGCTTATTCT
>NDGM011199598.1:0-13359 GCA_002564305.1 Octomys mimax | reverse complement strand
AATCTGAGGACGACATGGGCTTTGGGCTTTTCAACTAAACCTCATTTTGTAACATGTTCAATAAAAACTGAACAGCTAAAAAAAAAAAAAAAGAGAGAGAGAGAGAGAAATTGAAAGGGAAAGCCATAAACTTGGGGAAAATATCTGCAAGGCATATGAAAATCCACATTTGTTCCAATCCAGGAAATACAAAGCCCTACAAACTGATAAAAGAAAATCCAATTGGAAAATGGAAAAAACACCAAAACAAGCATTATACAGAAAGGAAACACAATGATCAATACACATGAAAAGAAGCTCAATCTTACCATTAATCAGACACCCACAAATTAACATTATAACAACCATATTAAACCCATCTGGCAAAAAATAAATAAAGTCTGACAATGCCAAGTTAATTTCAGAGAAGTCTTAAACACTGACGGTGTCATTGGAAGTTGGCCCAGGCACAAAAACAATTTCCTATCTTGTAAAGGTAAAACCCAAAAACTTATGACTTATTTCTTTGAGTTCTAGTTACATACTCTAAGGTAATTCTCGCACATGTGCAGCAGGAGATGAAATGAGAGTGCTTGCAGCAATATAGTTCTTAGCTGCAAATAGCTGGGAACAACTCCAACACCTATCAGTCAGACAGTGGATAAACTGTGGCATGCTCACAGAGCTGAAGGTCATACAGAAGTGAAAATAAGTAAACTACTGCTTCATATAAGCACAAGAAGGAACCTTAAAAGCACAGCAGTAAATGTCATACTTTTTTAAAAAGTTAAAAACCCAGCAAAATTATAAATAATGCAAATCTTTTTTGAGACTGGGTCTTGCTATGGAGTCCACGATAGTCTTGAACTGACTATGTAGCCTAGGCTGGCCTCGAATTTGTGGTACCATGCCTAGCTAACAATCTTTTAAGAATGTATAAATGTGAGGTATGAGCTAAAAATTACACAATGAAAAGAAGTAACAAATATGTTAGTGCTCATCTATGAGCAGAAGGAGATAGAACTGGGAAGAACCTGTAAATAGATTCAAATTAATTGCTATGTTCTAGCTTTAGGGTAGAGTGATAGTGTCACTGGTATTCATTATAGTATTACACTAACTTTATATACTATATACATGCATTCTTTTGTATGTAGCAGGTATTATTAAAAACAGGCTAAAAATGAAAGAAGATCATTGACTTTTTGGTGTGACCATGGGCCAATCATTTCAGCCTCAGTTTCTTCAGATAAAAAATGGAGATAACACCTACACCTACCTCTAGGAATCTGTGATACAAAATGAAGTGGCACATAGGTTTCTACTGTTATCTAAGAGCAACTACTATTTTCTGAAGTGCTTTGAAGGTATCAAGTAGAAAAATGAATCTGCAATGCAGGAGGCAGAGAGCAAGAAGGCACAACATACTGCTTTTAAAACTGAAACTCTGGAGAAAGATGGACAGAGGAAATTTTCAGAAGAGACAAGTGTGCGAAGACAGACTGAAGAAAGGAGCTCCAGGAGGAGACAGAACAGTGAGAGGAAGCAGACTGTTGAGGAAAAGTGAGGATAAGAAAGTGCATGTGGTGCTAATGCTGCTGAGGCAAGTGGAGACTAAAGGAGACACTGGGCTTGGGAATGTAAATTACTAGCACAGGTCCAGTGAACTGATTAAAGAAGAAACAAGAACGTAATGGGCTTACTCATGAATAGCAGGTGAAGTAATAAAGGCTAGAGAAAAAAAAAAAGAGCTCTTTTAAGAAGTTTAGAAAGGCTGCCAAATAGCTCAGTGGATTTCAGTGCCTGCAAGCAGGGGCAGGGGCAGGGGCCAGGGGTTCAATCCCTGGGCTGCCATGCTGGCCCTGCAGCTGGGGCACGCTGAGATGGCAATTGAGACTGGGCGTGGTAGGGCGCACACCTGTAATCCTAGCACTTGGGAGGCTGTAAACAGGAGGATCACCACGAGTCTGATCTAGTAGTGAGAACTTGAACACCCTGTAGACCCTTCCCTAAAATACAGAATAAATAAATAAATAAAAATCCTTAAAAAAAAAGTTTAGAGATAAAAAGGTGAAAGGAGTGAGCTCTATGATGGATATATATGCCACCTCTAGGTGAAGGGAGACCTGACTTGTTATATGAAGAAGAGAAGGCACCACGGGAGGAGAATAACAGTACAGGAGAGAAAGGGGACAAGTGCCTTCACATCTTGGAGCAAGAGAAGATGATATTCTAGACTCCAGCAAAAGTATCGATGAGCGCTTCATAAACTCTGATGTATAATGAATTATTCAAGGTAAGGAGTAGTTAAAATACAGATTCTAATTCAGAGTTTGGCTTTGGAGCTGTGCCTGAGACAATGCATGCATTTCTAACATGTTCCAATACCAAGTGGCATTGATGCTATCTGTCCACAGCCCGTATTGAGGAATCAACTTTTTCTCTGTCACAAGAAGTGTATGTAGAAATAAAGAGTAGTGCAAAAGGGAGAAAAAACTGTGGGAGTTTTTGCAACATGTATACTGAAGCTACCTATGATGAAGACAGCAGTGGGAGATAAGGAGAATTAAGTGAGCCAAGTCTTCAAGTCCTCAGTGGTGTGAGCAGCTGTCTGTCTCTAGGAAGGCATGGGTAGAACAGATAAGCTACTGGGGTGATGTCAGAGGGGGAGGATAGGTGGAAGACAACAAGGCTAAGCTGAGTGAGACAAAGGGGAGAAGAATCAGAAGCACAACACTTTGAAAGCAATTATAGGTAACTGCGGTGGAAAAAGAAAAAGTTGAGAGGTAAACAGAAACAACTTGAACAGGCAAGAATTTAGATGAAATTATTTAGCTAAAGAGTAATAGTATATTTCATGGGTTATTGTTAGGTAATTTGACACTATCCAAGTAGTCCTCATAAAGAAAATGCCCAGGTAGAAAATTTGCCTTTTACAAGTGTGGATTTACCATGTTGAAGTTAACAGGTTAATGGAAGTTAATGAGTCAAAATGGGTACATTTGTTCCTCTAGGTACTTTAAATATCAATTTTCATCTACTGCCTAAATATTTAAATAGTTCCCATGAGTATCAAATTATATACTGCTTCTAGGAAAGAAGCAGCAATATGTAATAATCTATTTTGAACATGACATTTATTTTGTGATATAAGAAATACAACTGCCAAAGTTCACAATTTCAGTAATTTGCAATTTACTAAATAAAAAAGATCCTGAACTTGCTAATGTTAGTTTAAAAAAGACTAAACCTGTTCAGAGTTCTGCACTGACTGGCAGATAAAATCCTCACTTAGCTCTGCTTTGTTTTCAAACTCTAAGCATTCAATTGCTTATTCAGGATTTGGGAGCTGATGCACATAGCAAGCTGAAAATGCATTTCCGCTTTCTAATGCAATGTGTACTAATGCTGAGATACAAACACAGATTTTGAAGCAAGATGTCATCTGAAGTAGCAAAGATGAGCTCAATCACATGTGCACCCTTACCCCTTCGCTGGTTTTCTGCAGGTCTGAAGCTGTGTTTCTGGTGTCGTTGCCAGGATCTCCACCTTCAGAACTGCTTTTGTTTTCCTCTTCTTTGCAGTCTTTATCATCTTCATCGCCTGGAGATTTCCGGGATTGTTTAGAGGATTTCTAAATGTTTAGACAAGTTGAAAATTACAGTCAAAAGCACAAAATCCTAATGTCCCTGCATAAGTAAGAGACGCAGAAGTAGTGAGCTCAAATACCATCTTTGCTATACAAAGATACAACATGCAGTGTGCCAAGGGTGAGCTAGGTGATACTGGATAAATCACTTCACCTTACCGGGCCTCAGTCTAACTAGCTGGAAAGGAAGTAGAGTTGGATTACATGACCTCTTACTTCTTTCCAGAAGTGTGATATTAATGGTGGAAAATAAAGATTCATGTACTCACAACAGTGAGTGGATAAATACAACTGTGTGAACAGCACCACAGGAATATCACAGAACTGCAAGGTACCTTAAAAGTTACCCTATCCTTCCCCTTCATTTTATTGTAGTGGAAATCCAGAGAAGTGAGGTGAAATTTCCAAGACAATATATGGACATTCATATTGGAACACCTGTTGAAGTTTCCTGGTTAGGGCATATACACAGAAAAATCTTGACAAAACTTTTATATCACTGTGATATGAATCAACTTTAATCTTTTAAATTGATAGTTACTTAAGAACCCCAGGCTATACTGGTGAACCAGTCCTTTCTTCTTTTCATCTTGCATTTGAAATCAAGATGAGCTCTACAGGAAGATGAAAATAAAATCATAGTTTGTAGCATGCGTTGCTCAGTAGAACAGTACTAAGGTAATAAAAGCGTGGCTCCCACCACACACCTTAAATATTTGGGATAGTAAAATGCAGCACTTTTCTAATATTTCTTCTTTTAAGAAATTTCAAGAATCTTAAGCATACTGCAAATAAGGGGTAAGGCAAAATTTGTGTAGGCAAGTCAGTTTTGGTTTCCAGAAATGAATTAGCAAACTAAAGCTTCCTCAGATAATCAATTTTTAAAAACACACTTTCCAAAAAAAAAATATCTTCTAGGCTTGACAGAACATATAATCAAACTGCTTTCATTTTACTCAGCTAAAACTACCAACCAAGACCAAAGTGTCACTTTAAAATGCAGTCATGTTTACTTTTTAGATAAAGGGAGAACAAAGATTTAACAACCCAGTTGTGGAATGTATAGTTAAAAACTAAGGTTCAAGTATGAAATTGGAAAAGTGAAGTGCTTTATGCAATAATTCTCAAATAACAGTCCTAAAATTTGTTCATAAAGGTTATTTCTGAGGAAACTGACAGGTGACTTTCTAATATTATAGTTGCTACACACAGCCCAGAGTGAGGGTATTGTTACACTTCTAATGAATCACAATATTCATTATTCTGCTAAGAAACTGGGCTGCCAAACTATAACCTTGAAGAGCTCTAGAGATCAAAGAATTTCTCAAAATGTGTTTTATTTATTTATTTATTCATGTATTTGGTACAGGGTCTCACTACACAGCTTGAATTTGTAGTGATCCTCTTGTTTTCAGCCTCCCCAGTGCTGGGATTACAGGCATGTGCCACCAAGCCCAGGGGAATGGGGCTGGTGCAGCATGTGGTGCTGGGGTTTGAACCCTGGTCCCTGTGCTTGCCTAAGTAGGCACTTAGTCCACTGAGCTATCTCACCAGCCCTCAGAATGTTTTTTCAATCATTGTTTAAAATAAATAAAAATTACTATGATCTTAAATTTATTGTTCATCTACTTGTTGCTATATTTGTCTTAAACAATTGGTGTTTTAGCATAACGTTTAGTTTGCTTTGAGGCTGATCTACCTTACTACATATAAATAATTTGAATAAAATATTTTTGAATGATAATTTTCTAGTATCCAGTGTATCTCAGATCTGAATCTCATTTACTGCTAAAGAGAGATATAATTACCCTCAAATCTGCTATATTGTGACTTTTCATTGTGATGACTGAGCTTTGTTTTTAAAAACATGTTCACACTGACTTGAACCACTGCTGGTACACGTATGATTGTCCCATGCTGCATGATGGCATGGATATCCACGTACTAGCAATGGTTCTGAGCTGCCATGCAGGGAGACAAAAATTTGAATTATGACTGTCATGAACCTGTTAATAGAAAACTAAAGTTTAAGTGAGGTAGAGAATTTAGGACCTTTCCTTTCCACCTGAGATATTTTTAAAAAGTCCATAAACTAGTGGTTTCAACTCAAAGGAAGACCTTTATGTTAAAATAGAGATATAAAAAAAAAAAAGTCAGCAAGACAACAATATGCAATGTATTAATTATTGAAACTGCCCCACTAATTGGTTTTGAAATTGTCTCACTGCTATTTGTTTCTCAATAAAATAAATTTAAAAAAAAGTCAGCATACTCAATAAAAAGGAAAATATTTAGGAAGCCAAAAAAAAAAAAATCAATGGAGTTATGCTAGGTAAATGATCCTCCAAGTATGGTTCCCAGATCAGCAGGACAAGGCTTGCCTGCCACCTTGATTCCCAGACCCTTTGGCTTCATTTTGTGCCCAGAAAACAGGCAGAAAAGTGCCAGGACCTCCAGATGACTGAGGATAAAGTGATGAGATCTCTGTATAAAGCCAGGGTATTCTTTAGTGAAAATTAGAAAAACAACAATAACAAAAAACAACAAAAAACCCATCCCATGAAGATAGACTACAAGGAAAATGATCTGTCTTGTCTGTGCCTCTAGAGGAAAGAAAACAAAAAGACTCCCCTAAAAGCCACAAGGAGACCTTTATAGGAATGGAGTAATATTTACTCTCTGTTGTCTAAGAAACAGCAGTGGTACCGCAGATCATGAACTTAATTCTTTCCACAGTTTCATATGGACCTTATAAGGAAACCTGGTTTGGTTCTCATTCAGTTGGGTGTATGGCCACAATTGTGGAGAGAATTGAGAATAGGAAGTCATGACTCTGGGTACTTGCCTAACATGCATGAAATCTGAGTTCAATACCTAGCCCCGGAAAAACCAAGTCACAGTTCTCCCATGATCATGGAGGTTATAATCTTGAGACCAAGAACAAAAACACCCCCCAAAACCAAAGGAAATGATCTTTTAAAGTAGACAAACCTTAGTAGGTGAAATATATATATTTATCTTTTTACTTCAATAATATTTAACATGCATGTCACCACAAGTCAAAAGTTTAGGTAGCTAGATAATTTAGGGACACACAATATATTACACAGGGCTGAGCAGGCAATCATAAATAATTCAGTTGAAGTGAGTATTTAAGTGAAGCCCAAAACGGGAAAAGAAATGTAGCTTAAAAATAATTGCAAAAGAAGACATAGCTCAGTAGAGAAAACTTTGATTATTTTGTTGTCATTTGCAAACTTGATGCCTATCCAAGGCAATCCCATGCTCTTCACTGGGTACATGGGAAAAATGCTGCACTCACACAATTTTACTGCATGCCAGCAGGTTAGATTTTACTGATTACCAAAATAAAAATTTAAAAGTTTGATTACTTGTTTTCAAGGAGTTCCCTAAGTATATCAGCCACTAATATAAGAGTTGAAGTAGAAGTAACTTCTCCAAGTATTCAGTCATGTGACAGAGCAGAGAAAAACTTAATCAACCAATCTTTGGTCTTCAAAGATTCATTTATCTTGCTTCATTTTTTAAAAAGTGAACAATTTTCAAATTTTCAGCATTTTTAATTACATTTCTGAAATGAAAACTGGACTTTCAATTTGTAAATACAGTATCATGTTACTACTGTTTAAAACCTTACTGTGACCTGGAATAAATTCCAAACTTTATAGTATGGCCTACAGGTCTGCATGGCTTGTCTTTCATTTGCCTCTCCCCTGTAATCATGGCTCTCCTGTGATGCCTACCTTCTTTCAATGTAGGAACATGCCATACACTTTGCAGCTGTTTATTTCTCTTTGCCACACAAATTTTTTACATAAGACTCCTTCTCTACCCTTCTCTCAGGTCTCAGTATAAGCATGACCTTTGTAGATAGGCTTGGCTATTCTAAAGTAGGTGTTTCATCTTCCCATTCACTTACTTCATAGCCCTTTCACAATTAACAGTTACTTTTTAGTTCTTTGTTTACTGTTGGCCCCCTCCCATTATACTGTACTTTGTAAGAGCAAAGGAACTGAGACAGACTTGTAGTTCAAACTCTGGCGTAGGCTAAGTGATCAGGAAATGTAAGAACTAAGAAAACAAAAAGCCAAAGCACATTCTAAAGTAGAGATATAAGAATCTGTTACTTACACATATGGTACACAGACAGTCTTGCATCATACTGTCTCCTATTTTCCTAAATTCTTCAGAGCTCATCTGGAGGTTACTGTAGGGGGCACAGATACTTATATATTCTATCCTTAAATAAAGAACAGTCCTTCGCCAACTAAGGAAGTGGCATTTTCAGAACCAAGTCAGTCTTTAAGAGCTGGGAGCCAGACTGATTTAACATCTAAGATTACCTGTCTGACTCCCTTTGCTTATTGTCCCTAATGGCAGGGGCTCCACAGAATCTACTATATATTTCTGTATGTCCAGTAAAAAAATTGAAAATAACCTAAAAACTTTCAGTGATTATGCATATAACGTTAATAACTACAGGGAGTTTCTCAAGTAACCTTTGAAGTATATGACTTTTTCCGTTTTGAGCCTCCTTTTTCATTCTTTCTTTTGCCTTTTCCATCTTCTTCTACTCTGTCACCTTCTTCCTCACTGCTGGCATCTGCAGTATTTCCACCTTCTCCCTCAGTTTCTGAAGAGCTCTGCTGCTGAATTGCCTGAGGAAAAAATTTAGCTAATTACATTTCTGAAAAAATAGCAAGGAACATAGGCTATGAAAATAATCACTATTTTAATTTGAAAGAGTTTTATTTATTCTGAAGTTTTTCAAAGTAAAGGACTGAGAGAGCTTGGCCAGGTGACAAACACCTGCAATCTCATCCATGCAGAATATAGCTTCAACCCAGAAGTGCAATACAGCAAGACTCTCTCTCAGTCAGTCAACCAGTGGCTGTCAAACTCAACTGTTTAGTGGCCACTTGACTTGAACCCTTCCTGGGTAAGAGTTGCATTTAACCCAAAATATTATGAGAGCCAAAAATAATGCTGACTTCAAAAAGATGAAAGATAATTATTAGTGTAAAGGACATATTATAAAAAATACGAAGAAATGGTAAAACCAAGGAAATGAGATATAGCAAGTGCCAAAGAAGTAAATCATTACCTGGTAACCAGTAAACTTGACTCCTGGGTTATTTTCTATTTCCCACAATCCTTCGTTAAATCCTTTCCGTTTGTTTGACTTTCCAAACTTGTCTTTGTATTCCTTATATGGAAAAAGATCTTTGGGACCTAGAAATGCACTGCAGAGAGAAGTTAGAGTTGACATGCTGATTTCCAAACAGAAGATACCTTAATTGTAAATATCCACTGAGGTACTGGAGGACAGTATAATAAGGCAACTGAAAGTATAAAAAGCCTTCTGAATTAGGCACATATCACAAGGTGTTTTAGATACACACTTGAAGTCAGAAAAAAAATGGATCTCTTAGTATATAAGCCAGCAAACATGGATTGCCCTACTTTGATTTTATATTCATTTATTTATTAATTCTTTTTTTTTTTTTTAGACAGACCATTGCTTCATAGTGGAGGCTGGCCTTGAACTCACTATATAGTCCAGGCTGGCCTCAAACTCATGGTGATCTTCCTGCCTCACTGCTTGGATTACAGTTGTGTACCATGATTTCTGCTTATTAGTGTTTCAAAAAGCACCAGGAGGGGCAGAGGATATAGCTCAGTGGCACAAGTGTTTGCCTGGCAAGCACAAGTTTGATCCCCAGTACAAAACAAACAAACAAACAAAAAGCACTATGCAATAAAAAATCTGGGCCAGGGCGATAGCTCAGTGGAATAAGTGCTTGCCTGGCAAATGCAAGGTCCTGAGTTCAATCCCTGGTACCACGAGGGTGGGGGGGGGAATCAAAAGTGGCAAAGTGAACATAATATTATCCAATTTTAAACTTACTTTAAATTAATTATACCCATTAGCATCAGTTAGAATAAATTCTGGTGTAATATATGTATTTGATACAGAATCTTTAGCATTTTTGCCTATGACCCTAAATGGGGGAAGCCTAAATTTTGGCTGATATCCTGTAGCTTACATTTCAAACTAAGATTTATCTATTCATTCAGCAAAGATAAACATCTATAATGTGTCAGGCACTATTTCAGAGGTGATGGGGATTTTACAGAGAACAAGAGACAAACATCTCTGCTCTCTTGCAGCATACGTTCTAGTGGTAAGATAACACAATGATTAATAAATGAAACATAGCTACTAAAAAAGAAAAGGAAGAGAAGGTGGGGAGGACTGGGGTGAAGTTTTACCAGTTTAGATATGAAGTTCAGGGAATGGCTCACCTACAAGGGACTAAGGACAGAAAGCTAAAGAGGGCAAAGCCTGTACAAAGACTTTGAGGCAGGAGATGACTAGTGTCTCTGAGAAACAGAAGAGGCCCCACTCTTGCTCTGACAAAAAAGGGTGAGTGGGTCCAATTTAATAATTTTTGGCCTTCCTTTTTTTAAAATGGAGATTGAGTCCAGGGACTTCCCAGTGAGCTACATAACTAAGCTTTTCATTTTGAGGCAAAATCTTGTAATTCACTACGTAGCCTAAATGCTGGGATTATAGGTATGTATTACTGTGACTGGTTGAACTTGCTTTTACTATTACCTTTAGATGTATAAGATGCATCTCTAACTGCTTCCAGAGACCAGGAAGCCATTCTCTATGAATAAATGATACACTTTTATTAGCATTCACCAGGAATGACTCTAACAATTAGCTGTGTTAGCTACTGCCAGAAAGATCATGAACGAACTCTTCTAAGACAAGTTTGTATTTTTTTTTTTTATAAACAATCCTGCTTTTTCCTTGGGTTATTGATAATATCATAAACCAAATTCCCTCTCAATTGGTTAACTTTGCTGTATGTTTTCCAAATCTTAAAGGTTAGAGTAGAAAATAAAATTATTCAACTCTATATGCTTTCAAGATTTTATTATCTCTAGCAAAGACTTCCTTGAAAGTTGTCCAGACTACACTTACTGGAGTAATGTTATATAGAGAAGAACTTGAATCTCCAATCACTTGTCCCTTCGTGGTTTAACAGATTCAATGTCTTGTCCTGAGGAGAACTGTGGTCCTCTCTGGAGTACACTCTCAGCTCACCTGAACATAGCATTTTTGTTAAGTTCTCCATCTTTTGTCTACTATCCTTCTCTTCATTTATTTCATTTAATTAATTTTAATTCATTCAACAGTTATTTTGTAGAATGTCTACATATGCACATGCTGGGCTAAGTACTGTATATAGGGTAAGAACACTGACACGATGCCTGCCTCAAAGAAAGAGTCAGTATCATCCTGGGTTCAGGGATATCCAACACTCAGAATAGTTCAGCAGATACGATACTACTGCAATGTTCTGGAAGTTCATTCTCTTCCAGGTATTTTAAAATCTGTCTCTAGATGATCAAGCCAGAAGGAAAAAAACCACATATAAACTGTATGATACAGATCCTTGGTAGAGTGGCATTTATTGATTTGAGTCCTGGCTCGATGCCATGGACTTATATTAAGAATGCTGTAAGAGACAGTTCTAGAAGATCCTTTACATTGTTCAATGGGATGATTCTATTGCATTCATAAGTCATATCTGCAGGGGTAAGCTCTTTAAGTGTATTTAAAAATTTCTAGTATCTTACAGAATGCCTAAAAAATAGACATCTACTGAAAGACTAAAAGTAACACAGTGTTAATAAATGGCTAATTTTGGTGCATACAGTGGAAATGCCATGGCTTTACTACATCTTGCCTTGTACCAGAAACAAACTGATCACAAATATATACATAAAATGGGGCTAGGATTAAGGCAAACATAAAAAATATGTAATTACAAAGCTCTTTGTATTTATTATTATTTTTTTTTAGTAAGCGTCTACAGGGTTTCACTACCTAGATCGGACTCATAGTAATCTGCCTGTGTTCAGCCTCCCAAACAGCTGGAATTACAAGCATGAACCACCACGCCCAATCTCAATCACTGTTTCAGCATGCCTGGGATCAAACACCGGCCACTGTGTCTGCCTAAGCAGGTGCTTTAATCTGTTGAGCTATTTGGCTGGCGCTTCTTTGTATTTATTATAAGTAAAACATTTTCAGCAACCTCTCTAAGAAGGAAAACATCGGAAGTTGCATATATCACAGTACATCTTAGATAGAAATAGGACTGCAAATGGAGATTAGTGGAAACAGGCTTCCCTACTACGCTTGAGGCCCTTCGTTCAATCCCTAGCATGAAAATGAAACAAAATGAAGCTCCCTCAAATACCAAGTCAAATGATAACCAACAACTAACTTCCTGAAAGAAGTATTTCTCACATGAAGAATGAACTTCGTCTTGGAAATCTTCTTCTGGCTTTTTCAAAACAAAACTGAAGACAATGTCAAGAGTGGCAGAGACATGCTAAGAAAGGGCTTGCAAAGTTCTACTAACATACAAATAGAGAGGATGACTCTAAATTTAAAGACTTACTAGCTTTTTGATAGTTTACAGTTTTCCCCTATGTTTATTATTTCTATATTATGTTGCTTTTATAAATAATCATATCCATTCTTAATAGCAAAGATTGCCAACTGTCTCCCCAGTTTTTTCATTCATTCATTCATTCATTCATTACTTCTCCCAAGTTTTTAGTATTGCCTAGCTAGAGACATTCTGCAGCTTCTCTTGCAGCTAGATATTGTCACATAACTAAGCTCTTTCCAATGGAATGAAGAAAAGCAGAAGTCACATATACAACTTCCTGTCATTTCTTTACAAGAAATTATTTGCTTTTACTTTTTTCCTTTCCTTCTTGCTACAAGATGTACATATACTGCTGAAACAGGTTTTTTTTCTCTTCCAATTAGGCAGATAAGGGCAGTGAGTACAGGAGGAACCCAGGACTCCAAAGCAAGTAGTTTATCCATTCTGATTTTTCTGTTCCTGCAATATTTTAAAAGAAGGGAATACACGTCTATACTATTTGAACCTTTATGTTAATTAATACAATTAGAAGACCTTCAAAAGATATGTTTAAGAGTCTAGCAAGTTGAATAAACCTCATAACTTTGTTTTCTGAAATATGAATGGAAGAAATTTCTCTAGAGGGGAAATACATACAAGCTACATTAGAAATAACTGGGAGTAGTAAAGGAACCATTTTAAAACTTAAAAGTGTCCTAAAAAATACCTCCAAATGATGTGTAGCATTTAAGTAGAACCAGAAATGACACCCAAAAACAAAGTTGTGCTTTTAGTCATAAAGACTTCTCTGAATGAAAAGTCTTTGCAATAGGAAAAACACATTTTAAACTTAGAACTTTATGTAACAGGTTATGACTTTAACAACATATAAAATATTATAAATAATCTACAAACAATGAAGTCTGGCAAAGTTCAAATTAGAGCTCTTACAGCTTTACATTATTTTGTTGACTTACGTTTCATGGGTGCCAAAAAAGAAGATAGGATATTTGTTTGCTGGAGGCTTCACAGCTCCCTCTGGGAGTTCATCAATCTATTAAAGATAAATGTAGTTACCAAATTGTTACTATAAATAATATAAACATTGTTTTGGTTTTTGCCAAGAAAATAAAATTAATCTAAAGCACCATTGCTTTTCTTTTATTGAACCTAACAAAATGTTTGTAAAGGTTATGTTTGGTCTATCGCATAGAAATTAAAATTATAGGGCCAGCCTAGCTCAGTGGATTAAAG
>NDGM011199597.1:0-16633 GCA_002564305.1 Octomys mimax | reverse complement strand
GCTTGATCAGAATCTTTGTCTTGCCTCCATTTCTCGCGTCTCCTGTCCTTTGTCCCCTCTTCATTTCCCCACTCCTCCCCCAGGTGACCTGCGTTGACTAACCCGCTGGTTCGGAACATTAGGAAACTCTTAAATAATGTCCCATCAGGTGATGTATTTGACTAAAATGTGTTTAAAATGATCAGGAGTCTTTGCTGCTTGCCTGTCATTGGAATTTGAGAAATAGGAATACGTTTTCTACGATCATAGGAGAAAATAATATATATGCTACTCTTCCTCTTACAGGACTGCTTATTGTCTGGTTGAAAGAAACTTTAATAAAGAAAAAGTGAAGTCAGGGAAGAAAAGAAAATAAAGGAACTAAACTGTTTCTATAACTAAATGATGATGGCAATGCAACATACTGAAACTTATGGGACACAAAGAAAGCAATCTTAAGAAGGAAATTTGCAGCAGTGAACACACATATCAGGAAGCTGAGCAAGCACAAATAAACAACTTAATGGTGAACCTCAAAGTCCTCGAAAAAGAGGAGTAGGCTAAGCCCAAGAGCTTGTATGAAGAAACAAATTATAAAGATCAGAGCAGAAATTAATGCATTGGAGACTAAAAATTCAAAGAATTAATGAATCAAACAACTGTTTTTTAGGGCCAGCCAGATAGCTCAGAGGATTAACGTGCCTGCAAGTAGGCCAGGGACCAGGGGTTCAATCCCATGGCCTGCAGTGCCTGCCCCACCCCCAGAGCAGGCTGAGATGGCAATCGAACTGGGCATGGTGGTGCCCACCTGTAATCCCATGGGAGGCTGTAAACAGAAAGATTACTAAGAGTCTGATCTAGTAGTGAAACCCTGAACACCCTGTAGGTCCTTCCCTAAAATACAGAAAAACAAAACAAAACAAAGCAAAACGAAAAACCACTGGTTTTTGAAAGATTAAATGAAATTGACAAGCCCCTAGAAAACCTAGTAAACCTTATTAAAAAAGGAAAACAAAAGATTCAAATCCATTCAATTAGAAATTTAAAGGGTGAAATCACAATAAATTCTACAGAAATCTAGAAGAACATCTGTATTACTGTGAAAACTCGTATTCTAATAATGTGGAAAATGCAGAAGAAATGGACAGATTCCTAGATACATATAAATTAAGGCTGAATCAAAAAGATACAAAAATCTTAAATAAAATGTATCAATGAAATTGAAGATGTAATTAAAGAGCCACCCTAATGGGTTTACTGCTTAATTCTAAAGAAATCTAGAGAGGATCTGACACTACTACTTCTCAAACTTATTAATAAAAATGAAAAAGAAGCGATATTCTTAAATTTATTCCTGTAAGCAAGCATCATCCTGATACTAGAAGTAGAGAAGGAGAATTACAAACCAAGTGTTATGGTTTGTGTCTAGTTGTCCTCTCAAAGCCTCATGTAGTCATAGGGCAGGGACTTCTAGAGTTTGAGATTTACTCACAATCCACTTGGATTATGGGTCTTAGTACTGCTGGGATTATGGGTGTGAGTGTTGCAGATTGCCTGAATATAATATGAGAGAGACAGAGTTCTCTCTGTTGCTATTGTTGCTGTTGCTACTTGTCTACTCTTTGCCATTGTCATGAAAGGTGGTTGTCTGCCCTGTGCACTCTGTCTTGGGGCCTGCTGAGTATAGACTGAAACCTTCAGTAACTGTGAGCTGAATGAACCTTTCCTTCCTTCATTTTAGGTATTGGGTATTTGTCCTAGCAATGAGAGAAATGTAACTGAGACACCAGGAAAGAGAATAAAGTCAATCTCTTCAGTGATCAAAGATGTAAAAATCCTCAATAAGATACTGGCAAGCAGAATGCAAAAGTCAATTGAGGAGATTATATCCCATGGCCAAGTGAGAATCATCAAAAGGACTCAGTGATAGTTCAACATACATAAATCAATAACGCAATATACCATACTAACCATACTAACAAGGTCAAGGGAAAAAATCATGTCATTTTAATAGATGTAGAAAATGTCTTAGACAAAGTCCACTATGCATTCATGATTAAAAAAAAAAACTTACAGAAAATTGGAATAAATGATCTTTATCTACAGCTCATAAAAGACATCTATGACAAACTAACAACCAATATCATACAAAATGGATAAAACCTGAAAGCTTTCTCTCTAAAATCAGGAACAAAACAAGGATTTCCATTGTCTCTACTTTCAACATAGTCCTGTAAACTTTAGCAGGAGCAATTTGACAAGAGAACAAAATAAAAGGCATAATCATAGGAAGGGGAGAAGTTAAATTATCTTGTTAGCAGATGACTTAATACATAGAAGATCCCCAAAACTCTATTAAAATTGCTAGATTTAATACATAGTCAACACAAAATTCAGTACCTGTCAGGGATATAGCTCAGCAGCATAAGTGCTTGCCTGGCAAGTGCAAGATCCCTAGTCTGATCTCCAGCACGTCAAAAACAAGCAAACATTAATAACAGAAAAAGAAAAACATTAGACTTCCTGATTATGAAAAAAAAAAAAAAAAACTCACTGAGAAAATTAGGAAAACAATATCATTCAAAATAGCATCCAAAAAATTAAATACTTAAGAATCAATCTAAAAAGAATATAAAAACTGGGGAGATAGCTTGGTGCTAATAATACCTGCCTGACAAGCATAAGGGCCAGCGTTTGATCCTTGGTACCACATGCTATACCTTCCCTGGAACCCTGGCTACACTGTGTCAGCCCAGAAGCCAGACATGGAGGCACATGCCTGTCATTCTAACATTGGGGAGGCTGAGGCAGGAGAATCACTCTGAGTCTGAACTGTGTAGTGAGACCCTGTATCAAATAAATAAATAAATATAAATAACAAAAAAGAATACAAAAGATCTCTGCATTAAGAACTATAATACTTTGAAAAGCAAATTGAAGAGAATATCAGAAAATGGAACGATATCCCTTGTTCATGGATAAGAGGAACAAACATAGTGAAAATGTCCATACATCCAAAACTTGTGTACAGATTTAATGAAATTCAAATCAAAATTCCAATAGCATATATTTCATAAGAAAATCCCAAAATACACTTGAAACCAGAAGAGACCTTCAATAGCAAAGCCAATTGTGGAAAACAGAGGTAAGGCAGGGAATATCACAAACCCTAACTTGAAATTATACTAGAAAGCCACTATGATAAAAGCAGCATAGTTTTGGGGAAAAAGGCTTGGAGATCAATGGAGCAGACTAGAAGAGGCAGAAACAAACCCATGGATACTCAGCAACCTTATCTTTGACAAAATTGCCAAAAGCACTCAGAGAAGAAAGATGGCCTCTATAGCAAAATTGTCTCTATACATATGAAGATTAAAATTGTACCCATATCTTTCACTACACACTAAACTAAATTCTAAGTGGGCAAAAGATCTAAATATTAAAACATATATATTAAATCTCTTGAAAACATTGGTATAGGTAAAGACGATGAATAAAACCCTGACTGCAATGGCACTATCACAAAGAATAAACAATTGGCATCTCATCATACTAAAAATCATTTGCACAGCAAGAAAAACCACAGAGTGAAAAGACAAAGAGTACTATGAGAAAAGATGTTTGGAAGCTGTTCCTTAGAGAAAGGATTACTTCTGAGAATCTGTAAAAAATTAAATGAATCAAACTTCCCAAATTTAAAGATCCAACCAAAAAATGGGCATCTGAGATGATCAAAACACTGAAGGAACGATAAAGAAAACAATGAGAATTCATGAAACGGATTCAAACAGATATCCAAGAAATTAAGAACTGCATTGAAAGCTGGCATAACCGCTTGAATGAACTTGGAGCAGACTTTCACACCTTGAAGACAGTGGTGCAGCTAATGAACATAAAATAAAAGATCTCTTAAGACTGGCAAAGATCCAGGAAATTACAATTGAGAAGCTACAAGATGATGCAAAGAAAAATGGTATAAGGATAATAGGTGTCAACGAAGCATCACGAGATAGCACAAATGACATACTATTTGCATAAATACTAGCAGAAATTTTTCCAAACATGAGAAAAGTAGCTGATATAGAGTTATGCAAGGTGCACAGAACTCCACATAGTCATAATCATAATAAATTTATACATGGACACACAATAATCAAGATCTTGGAAATTCAGGAACAGAATAGACTATTAAAATCTGGTAGAGAGAAGAAACAGATCACCTACAATGGAAAGCTCATCAGAATCACAGCAGATTTCTCAAAACAAACCATCAAATCAAAAAGAGTTCAGAGTGAAGTATTTTAGGTCCTGAAAGAAAATAATTTCCAACCCAGATTGATATAGCCTACAAAACTATCTATCAAATTCAAAGGTCAAATAAGATTCTTTTATGACAAAGAAAAATTGGAGAAACTTCTGAGCACAAAATGAACCCAACAAACGGTACTGAAGATATTCTAGAAAGAAACAGAAGTGATCACAGCTTGAAAAACAACAGAAAGAAGCCACCACATAGAGCAAGTAACTAAAAGAATATAAAATGTACAGAACCTACAACACGAAAATAACATGACAAACATAAGCCAATATGTATCAGTCATAACCAACAATATAAATGAACTCAATTAAACAATCAAAAGAAACAGACTAGCAGGATGAATTGTAACAAAATCTAACAATATACTGCATGCAAGAAATGCATTTAACTCAAAAGGCAATTCACAGACTAAAAGTCAAACAATGGAAAACAACCCTCCATGCCACAGAAAAAAAACAAAACAAACATAAAAGCAGGAGTAGCTATCCTGGTTGCTGACAATATCAACTTCAAACCAAAAATCATCCACAAAGATAAAGAAGGTCACTATATATTTGTTAAGAGAAAATGGCAAGAGGAAGAGATAACAATTATAAATATATATGCACCTAATCTAGGAGCACCTTCCAACATAACACAAAATTTAACAGATGTGAAAAATCAAATGAGCAATAATACAATAGTAATGATGGACTTTAACAAGCTACTGTCACAAAGAAATAGACAAACTAAGTATAAAAACAGCCAGGAAATAATAGAACTAAAACAAACGTGAAGAAATTGACTTGGTAGATGTGTACACAGTGTTTCACCTATCAACAACAGAATACACATTCTCAGCTGCACATGGGATGTTCTCCAAAACAGACCATATATTAGCACACAGAGCACTTGTAAGTAAATGCAAAGAAACTGAAATGACCCTGTACATAATATCTGATCACAGTGGAATAAAACTGGAAATCATTGACAAAAGAAACTAAAAAACTAATAAATATATGGAAAGTGAATAAAAACCTCCTAAATCACCATTGGGTTACAGATGAAATTAAAGAAGAAATTTAAAAAAAATTTACAATCAAACAAAAATGCCTAGGCAACTTACTAAACCTTTGAAATGCAATGAAAGCTGTTTTCAAAGGAAAAATTACAGCAATAACTTCGCTCAGTGAGAAAACAGAATAAGCCCAAATAAATGATGCTATGCTGCATCTCAACCTCCTAGAAAAAGAAGAGCAAGTCAAGCACAAAACCCAAAGAAGAACAGAACTTATAAAGATTAAAGCAGAAATTAATGCATTGGGGATGAAAAAAAAACTGTACAAAGAATAAATGAATCAAAGAGTTGGTTCTTTAAAACAATAAATGAAATTGACAAACCCCTAGACAACCTAATCAAAAAAGAAAAGGAAAAAACCCTCCAAATTCATGCAATAAGAAATGAAAAGGTAAAAATCACTAAAGATCCTAGAGAAATTCAGAAGATAATTAATACCAATTTCCAAAACTTTACTCTCACAGGATGGAAAACACAGAGCAAATGGACAGTTCCTAGATATATATGAAATGCCAAACCAGAGTCAAGAAAATTAAATATTCGGAATAACTCAATAATGGCACATAAAATTAAAAATGCAATTCAAACAAATCCTACCAAAAAAGAAAACTCAGGTCCAGATGAATTCACTGCAGAATTCTACAAGAAATTTAGGGAAGATATAATGCCAACCTTTTTCAAACTCTTCAATGAAATTGAAGGGGAAGCAATTCCCCCAAACACATTTCTGGAGGCAAGCATTACTCTGATCTCAAAACCAGAGAGATCCAACTAAAAAGAGAATAACAGGCCAATTTCTCTAATGAATATAGATGTGAAACTTCAATAAAATACTTGCAAACAGAAAGCAACATATCATCAACACATCATGTCCAAGTGGGATTCATTCCTGGAATGAAGGGATGGCTCAAAATACACAAATTCATAAATGTAATACACTACATCAATAGAAGCAAGAATAAAAACCATATGATCATCTCAATAGATACAGAAAAAGCTTTTGACAATGTCCAACACTCATTCATGATGAAAACCCTGAAGAGAATTGGAATAGATGGCCTGCATCTCAACCTAATAAGAGCCATTTAGAGAAACCAACAGCCAACATTATACAAAATGGGGAAAAACTGAAGGTCTTCCCTTTAAAATTAGGATAAAGACAAGGATATTCATTGTCTCCACTCCTATTACATATAGCTCTGGAAACATTAGCCAGACCAATTAGATAAGAGATATAAAGGGAATAAGGATTGGAAAAGAAGAAGTGAAATTATCATCATTTGCAGATGACATTATACTCTACATAGCAGACCCCCAAAACTCCACCAAGAGTACTGTAGATCTAATCACTAAATTCAGCAACATAGCAGGATACAAATTCAACCCCAACAACTCAGTAGCATTTTTATACAGAAAGAATGAACTCACTGAGAGAGAAATTAGGGTAACTATGCCTTTCACAATAATAGCCTCCCCCCAAAAAAGTACTTAGGAATCAATCTCACAAAGGAAATTAAAGATTTATACAGTGAAAATTATGATACAATAAGAACGTGATTGAAGAGGATTTGAGCAAATGGAAATATATTCCATGCTCCTGGATAGGAAGAACTAAAGTTGTGTAAATGTTCATACTCCCAAAATTGTTATACAGATTTAATGCAATAATACCATTAGTATACTTCACAGAGCTAGAGAAAACTTTCCTCAAATTCAGGTGGAACCAGAAGACCCAGAATGTCAGAGGCAATCCTGGGAAACAAAATAAAGAGGAATCACAATCCCTGAACTGAAATTATACTATAAAGCTACTGTGAAAAATACAGCACAGTACTGCTATAAAGAAGGACCTGATGATTGATGGAAAAGATTAGAAGATGCATAAACAGCCACAAACACACTGTCTCCTTATTTTGAAAAAGGGGTCAAACAGGCTTCCTGGAAGAAAGATAGATCCTTTAATAAATGGTCATGGAAAATCTGACTTCCTACACACTGAAGGCTAAAACAAGACCAATCACCAGGCACAAAACTAAAGTCAAAATGGTTTAAACATTTTAATATTAAAACAGAAACACTATATCTTCTGGAGGAAAATGTAAGTAGAAATATTAAAGATATAGGATTAGGAAGAGCATCCATGAACAAACACCAAACTGCATGGGAAATACTTCAAAGAATCACAAACTGGGATTTCATTTTTTTAAAGTCTCTGCACCTCAAAACAAATCTCCAACAGAGTAAAATGAAAGCTCACAATTGGGAACAAATCTGACAAAGGTCTTTTATCTAGAACTTATAAAAATTAAAAGAATCAGGCCTTCCAAATTCAAAGACCCAATCCAAAACTGGGCATCTGAGTTGAATATATTTCTTAGAGGAAGAAATATAAATGACAAGTAAATATATGAAAAATTGTTAAAAACCATTGGCCATTTGAAAAATGTAAATTAAAACAACTCATTCCAGAAAGAATATATAACATCAAGAAGTCAGGCAACAAGAAAGGCTGGAGAGACTGGAGAAAAAGCAACCCTTCTCCACTGTTGGTTGGAGTGCAGACAGGTATAACCACTATGGTAATCAGTGAGAAGATTCCTTCAAAAGCTAGGATTGGAGCTTCCATTCAAGCCAGCTATTCTCTCCTGATCATTTTTCCAGAAGAACTGAAAATCTCATACCACAGTGATACATATACACCCATGTTTATAGCAATACAATTTGTCATAGTTAAATCATGGAAACAACCCAGATGCCCATCAACTGAAGAAGGGATAAAGTTTTATACAGTGGAATATTATTCAGGCATAATACAGGATAAATTTGTTGGTAAATGGATGCAACTAGAGGACATATTCTAAAGTAACTTATATCAGACCCACATGTGCAAACCCTGCATTGTTTCCTTAGTATGAGAATCTGAAAGGGAAAATGGAATATGAAGGGTAAAGTAGATACTGGGAAAAGGAATGAACTTTTTCAAAAGGAGAGTTGCTGAGTTGAGGAAAAGGAAAGAAGAGGGAGTGCATGAAGGATATTTATCTATATATCCAAGCAGGATGGTTTGAACAAATGTAGTATGCATTTCTGTTGATCTTCTTATAGAAAGAAGCAGTTAATGCTTTAAAGTTTTGTATCCTATTTTCAATTGTACTTTTTGTCTGCTTATACATTTCTTTCTTCTTCCAATTTTTACATGCATATATCTGGTAATATGAATAACTGATTGGAAGACAACACTATGTATTGCAACAAATACTGTGAAATGCATATTATTTTCTTTAGTGAAATTCTGCATCACTTGTAACTTTTCTGCTTTAATTTTATTTTGTCTTCTCTTTAGAAAATAAAAACTGATTAAAGAAATAAATACAAAGAGCAAATAAAGATATGAAAAAAATGTTCAACATCATTAGTCATTCAATAAATGCAAATTGAACCAACTATGAGGTTACATCTCACCCCAGAAAAAATGGCAACCATCAAGAAACAAGTGGCCAGCAAGATAGCTGAATGTACTAATCACTTGCTTAGGCAAGCACAGGGGTGAGGGTTCTATCCTGGGCATCACATGGTGCATTAGTCCCACCCCTGGGCGTACTGAGCCAGCCACCACGACTGGGTGTGGTGGCACACACCTGTAATCCCAGCACAGGAGAGCCTAAGAATAAGAGGATCATCAGGGTTGTTAGTTGTGTAGTAAGACTCTGTACCAAATATACAATATACAAAGGCTGGAGGGCTGTGCTGTGGGGAAAAAGGAAGCCTTGTTTACTATTGGTGGGAGTGTAGACTGGTACAGCCACTGTGCAAATCAGTGTGGAGGTTCCTCAAAGGACTAGAATTGGAACTCATATTTGATCCAACTATTCCTCTTCTAGGTATCATTCCACAAGAATTAAAAACATATTATAATGCTATATGTGTACCCATGTTTATAACAACACAATTTGTAGTAGCTAAATCTTGGAAATAACCTAATTGCACTTCAACTGAGGATTGGCTATAAAAATGTGATCTTTTTATATAATGGAGCATTAGTCATAAAAGAAGGTATACTGGAGACTTCTATAGGTAAGTGGATTCAACTAGAGATCATACTCATTAGTGAAAGAAGCCAGATGCACATGTGTAAATATCATATTGCCTCCCTAGTGTGAGAAGATGAAAGAGTAAATAAAGTCCAAAATGTACAATAGATATTATATAATGGGAAGAAGTTTCAGAAGAAAGGAGTAACTGGAATAGGGGACAATGGAAAAAAGAAGGAAGGAAAAATTAAAAAAAAAAAAAAAGAAAAACAGGGACTGTTATACTAGTAATTTATTTTGGATCATTGTGGAAAATGGTTTGTTGTAATATTGCTTGTACTATTTAGTTCTGATGACCTATACTCTGAGTAAATAAGTTGAAGATAACCATGTGCAATGCATTAGTCATTGTTACCTTATTATCTTTTTAAAATTTCTTTTGTTTTATTTCTTTAAAATAAAAAAGTAAATATATTTGTTCCTTTTTCAGGAGGTGGGTTCAGTCAGGTAAATGTATTCTGGCTCTCTTTCAGATCTATCATCTTCCTGAGGAGGGCTGGCTGTGCCTAAGAATGACAGTGTGATTCTTTTTTTTTTTTTTGGTGGAACCTGGTATTGATGTCAGGCCCTGGCACTTGCCAGGGAAATGTTTATTCCACTGAGCCATCTCCCTGGGCGTGATGGAATGGCTGGGCCTGATAGCGTGATGGAATGGCTCTGAACATTTTGGAAAAAAAAAAACACCATTTGCTATGGTCTTTCTAGAGTACATGTTTTTTAAAATATATGAAATTATTTTGTTTACTTTCACTAAAGTTCATACTTGCATCTCTTCTTTGTATTATTTTGACCACTGTTTTCATTGTGTAGTTCTAATTCCTCTGATTTTTCAATTTTTTGACTAAATATCTATTGACTTTGGGTAAAACATTGATTTTCAGATCCAAGTTTTAGGGATTCTTAGTGACCTTGAACCTAAAGCTTCTCACTGTTCTCTCAATATGCTTGTAGAAACTGGAGGCAGCTCAAACATCACATGAATTCATCATTGCATATGTTCTCTGACAGTAACAGCTATAGGTCATTTGCAATATTCATTGAGCATTTTCTCTATACCAGACATTTTGAAAGGAAGTTTCATAGTTTACTTCATTTAATCTTTATCAACATATTATAGCATATTATTGGCAGTGTATATATAGAGTCTGAGATTCAGAGAGGTGATCTAACTTTCCTAAAGTAGGACAACAATTAGCTACACAGCATGCAAATTAGGTCTACATGGTGAAAAAAAAAAAACTTAGAAAAAACCCAGAACAGTTAATATCACAAAAACTACATAAAAATGTAAAGTGTGCTTTGAAATTTGAGGGAGATCTTTTGAAATCTTTTAAAGATCAGAAGATCTTTTAAAGAACAGAATAACATAAAAGAACAAAATAACATATGTTGTGCTTGCTCAGAACATTGTCCTATAGTGAGATTTAGTGATTTCTCTCTCCATTATGCAGTCCTTAATCTGGCATTATAGTCCCTACAGATATAGTTTTATACCATGTTTTTGTTATTGCTATTGTTTAAAGTAATTTTATCCTCTCGGTGAACCAGAACAATTTATAAAATAGCAAAAGTCTATGTAGCACTGAACCAACAAGAGAATTCTCTACATGTGTAGCTGGTGGCCCTGTATGAAAATAAAATAGGAGCTACATCAACTGTTGATGCATGAAATGTAAGGAAATCATTAGGTCTAAAAATCCCACTAAAGGTTTTCAGTTTTGTCTTTAAATACTGAGAAAAAAATATGATTATTTACTGAGAGTTTTCTGGGCTAGATACTGCACTATACAATTTTCACAAAAGTTTCTAACTTAATACACTAAAACTGTTGTAAAATGCTGTAATATTTTTGTTTTGTCAAAGACAAATGTAAGGTCCTATAGCTAGAATATGAATGAACAAGGAATTAAATGTACCTAACCTCAAAATCTGATATAGGGCATGGATATATCTCAGTGTATAGCATCTGCCTGGTGAGTGCAAGGTCTTGAGTTCGATTCCCAGTAGTAAAAACAATGTTCACAAAATATGGTATCATTACACATATGGAAGATTCTATAGCTGTGAAATCTGACTTTCCTTTAGGTCCTCTCATCTTAAAATTCTGAGTCAGATTGCTATACTGTCTCAATCACTGCTGAAACCAACTACAGCACATATACCATTGAAAGCATGAGTGGCTCCATTTGGTTCACAGTCTCAAAGGTTTTAGTCTATGATGGGCTTGGTCAAAGACAGAAACATCAGGGTGGATGGGAGCAATGGAGAAAAGTTGCTTAGTTCATGATGACTAGGAAGCAGAACAGGGGAAAAGTGTCAGAGGGGAAGGGAAAGGACCAGCAAACTGACAGAGATTCTAAGGTCTTGACTCTAGAACCCAACCAGACACACTCAGCAGTTTACTTTATTCATCTGTGGATGGTTCTCAAGCCAGTCAAGTTGCAAATTAAGATTTACTGTCACAGTTGCCATTCTGACTAATAAAAGGTGAAAAATATATTGTCTAAAATATTAAACAGAAAGCATATACATTGATATTGATTCTGATTTAAATAGCTGTTACAAAGCAAAGTTTAGTGGCGATTCTCTCCTTGTTTTAAGCACATGGTTGTTTTGATATCATTGTTGATTAAATTGAGTAGAACACAGCATCTCTACCCCCTCTAAGAGCCAGTACTCTGTATTTGGCACAGGACAAGCTTTAGGAATCTATTTGTGATCTAGATTATAATGTTGATTTCGACTCTCCATTCCAGTCCGTTTAACTGACTTCTGTCACTATGAATTCCCTTAGTTATATACTCTCCATCACATTTTTTAATTAAAAATCCACAAAGCCTGTCTTCTTTCTGACATCTCATATTTAAACAGATTTGCTTAGGTTTCAAAATTTTAAGAATCTACTTTTCTGTGACTAGGGAATTTAAAAATAGAATTACAGAGTGGAGATTGAGTAAGAATCAAAGTGAACAGAAGCAGAATAATATTGTGAAGGTTTTATGATCTTGCAATTCTTGGAGTGCATCATGTGTAAACATGTTTAGTTCTCTGAGTGAGGTGTCTTTCAGTAGTCTGTGGGAAAAATACTTTGATTTTCTCTTACATGTCCTTACTTTTTCTTCTCCCTTTATATACTTGGTTATTCTGTACAGATAGCCCATGTGAGAACCTGTCTCTCAGTGAAATGATCCCTGTCTACCCTGACATTATTTTCTCCTTAGACTCCCTTCCCAATCCAGTTCTCTAATGTTCTTTACTCTCACACTCGATTTCAACCCTGAGCACAGTATATATTATTATCACTGTGTTGTCATATGCTCAGGTATAACAAAGACAATTAACAAAAGTGAGATATAAAGATAACATTGCAGGGAGAGAGAAACACTGCCAAGAAAATATTTGATCACTGAGTTCACATGAACATTTCACACCAAGTATATAAGAAAAAGTATAAATAAGGCTGATATTTTGTTTCTGGTATTTATTTTCAGAAGTTTGTACAGTTTCACCAACTAGTCTATAGCGCAAGTCCAAGTTACTTCCTGTACAATTATAATTTGTGTTTATGGGCTGGTGAGCTAGCTCAGTAGACTAAACACCTGCTTCAGCAAGTGCAGGGACCAGAGTTTGATCCCTGCTCCCACAAGCCTCACGAGCCCCTCCCCCAGGGTGCACTGATCCAGACTGAGTCTGAGCACCATGGCACACACCTGTAATCCCAGCTCTCAGGAGGCTAAAAGCAGGAGGATCACTATGAGTCTGAGCTGCATAGTGAGACCCTGCACCAAATACATAAATGAAAATAATAACAATAACAATGATGATGATGATGATGTTGTGTTTATATAGGTGGATTTTGGATGGAGGATATAAAGGAACATAGTACAAGAATCTATAGATCCTCTTCTTGGCTGCATGGAGTAACTAGCAATAGCCTCTAACTCATTGTGATCCTAATCAGTCTGTTTTTCTATTCTTTTTGGCCTCTTAGAGTGTAGATTATAAAGTGACCTTGGAGCCACCTCAGGTGGGCTTTTTCTTTTATTCTGATTTTCTTTGAGGACCATGGTTCTTTGTGGATGACATTCACTCAGCTATATATAAATGGTGAGCTCTAGGCTTTACCTTCTGTCTCCTGTACTGCATAGCCATTAGAATTGCAGCTTAAACTTTCAGATTCAATCAAAATTTCCTTGCTGAAAATTGGTTTCACTGATCATTTATACTGCAGGATTCCTCCTTTCACAGGAGCAATTTTTTTCTTTCAGTGATAAATTCTCCAATATGATTAAAGGAAAAATTTCAATACAACATTTTAGAATTCCATTTGGTAGAGTCTTTCTGAATTGCCATACCACTCGCTCTGCTGGAGGCAGCATCTAGGTCCTGCTCCTGAACAGTCCTCAGGGCTGCCTGCTGTGGCTCAAAGTCCTATCTCAGCAAAGTGGTTGAGATTTATGTTCTCTTAAGATGAGGTGCTCTAGAACATTTAAGCTTTAATCATGACCTCAAAGATCCTTGCTGTTGGTATTTATAGAATTATTTTACTATGACTCAGTCTCCTTATTTGTAATTCAGAAATAGTATTTTTTTTCCTATAGGAATACCATAGTGACTAGATGTGTATTAGAGATGCAAGTAGAGAGGAAGGGGGTTTATACATATGACAGGTGTTTATCTCTATTCATACCATTCCCTCCAAAGCTAGCAGTATACAGGCTTCTTAAGAATAGAGGGTTTTGCTTTGCTTCTTTCTTCACCATATTAGGAATGATTTTAGTATTACTTAAGAGGAAACACAAGCATAAAAGAAAAATGCACATCTAAAATGTAATAAATCTTGGCAGTGTCAAAATTCTAGATGCTTTATATTAAGAACTCAGTGGTCCCAATACCCAATAACCCCCGGAGCATTTTCTACCTTTCCAATTGCAAAGATAAGGAAACCGATATACAGATATCTTAAGTAATCTGTCCTGTGTTGCACATTGAGAAATCAATGTAGTTCAACTTTTGAAACAATATTCTTAAATAACATTCTATAAAGGCTGTGATTCTTTGTGCAACCAATTATCATACAGAGAACGTTTGCACATTTGCATATCTGCATGTTCCTACTCCCTGGAAGTCATCATTTCTTTGCCAATATTGAGACTGAAAGAATTCCACTGATATTTCAAGTTCTTATTGAAGTTTCCGTGCCTCACCAAAACCTTTCCTAAAGACTAACAGAACTAAATATGGCCCATTTTCTGCTCTCATAAAAGTACTCATCACATTCTCTAGTTCTTTGTTCCCTAACCTTTCTCTAGTGATTTCCCTGCGTGCAGGAAGCTCTCTTATTTTCCTACACTTTTATATTTATCCTTATTATTGTTGTTGTCATCATGGCTGTTATTATTTAATTTATTAGAGATTAACAGACTGTATCTTGAAAGGTTCAATATTTTTAAGTTGGAAATGTATTTTAAAATTATTTTTCACACAATTAATACTTCATTGAGAATACCAGAATGTTTGCATTCTTATTGCTCATGATTATGGATTTTGAAATTGGCCTTCTCCTGGGTCCACTCAATTCTTCGGTATGTTGGCAGGCTTTCAAGTTTTGTGGATGATGCCTTTTCGATTTGTGTTCACTGGTTCCCAATCACCACAGGCTTTTAATAAATCTTCTTCTAATCAGCTTCTGAAAATGGAGCTTCATGCTTTACTGCAGTCAGTTATGTAGATGGCTGTCACCAGGGCCTTCTTTTCAGCAACAACTCTCTTCCTAGAATTTCTTTTCTTTCTTCAGCTCCATTTATGAGGCTGTAGCCCTTCAAAACCATATGTTGCCGGCAAATTGTGCTTTCCCCTAGTAGTAGTAGGGTATCATTTTTTTTTAACACTATGTTATTTACTGGTCCCTTGGTTATACAAGAAAACTAGGAACCTCACACATGTTAGCAATTGCAGCTCCAGTAGCTAAAGATTTACTACAGGCAAGCATACGTTTTCAAGCTGGTTTTCAAATCTCATTTCAACATCCTTGTGTTATAGCTGAAATATATCTGTTGAATCTTGAGCATTCTCCAGAGTTGGGCATTCGTGTGTGTGTGTGTGTGTGTGTGTGTGTGTGCATTTGTACCTGTTTATCTGGTAGAGAACATAATCCAGAAGAATGAGGCTTTTAAATTTACTTATATCTTTCATATTGTTATCGATGTCACATGTCTGTAATCATTTTCCCATTGGTAAATGCAGCCTTCTTTACAAAATCCAGTCATGCAATTTGCATTCTTTAAAGATAAGGCTGAGATTCTGTCAGAGCACTTAGCCACAGGTGTAAAAATGTGATTAAAAAGAGACTGCATATTTAAGTAGGAGTAATTAGAAGTGAATTCTTAATTAAGAAGTTACACAAGCATTTATGCTTTGCTTTGCTATCCCAAACCTTTGAAAGGTGCTATATAAATGCTAATTTCCTCTCACATCATTCATGCTATTTATTCATGACACTGAAAATGTGCATTTATACTGAACTAAGATAAATAATAAAAATGAAATATAAACTATCTATTAAATAGAGCTAAATTCCTGTCAGCATTTCTGTATTTTCCCTTTAAACAGGTATCCATCACAATGAGATGTTAAGTTCTGTCTTTACATAAAATTGACAGTATAGCTCAGCAGACTAAGTGCTTGCTTAGGCGAGCGCGGGGCCAAAGTTCTATCCATGGCTCCGCCTGCAGTGCCGGCCCCGCCCCCAGGCGCGCTGAGCCAGTGATGGACTCTGGGCGTGGTGGCCCGCGCCCGCCACCCCAGCACTTGGGAGGCAGAAATCAGGGGATCACTGCTAGTCTGGGTTATGTAGTGAGACCCTGCACAAAAATAAATTGAATTAAATTAAGAATGAAATATAAAATAGAAAACTCTTCAAACTTATGAAACTATGAAAGAGTGAATAGGTTTTAAAATATTATATTTTAACAATATTTAAATTAGACAATTTCTGAACGCGAACAGGCTAATTATAATATATTCATTGGGGTTTTTTTGTTGTTATTTATTCATTTGATGGTGGGCTTTTGAGACTCTCTCTTGCTATATCATCCTGGCTGACCTTGAACTCATAGTGTAGGTCAGGCTGGCCTTAAAGTCACAATGATGCTACTAGTTCAGTCTCACATGTCCTGGAAATACAGG
>NDGM011199592.1:0-22903 GCA_002564305.1 Octomys mimax | reverse complement strand
GACTGATCTGTAAATTCTTTCATTTTTATTTTGGACAATTTTTATTATTATATTCATTTATGTTTGTAAGTAATTTATTTTCAATTTGCAATCTATTAAAAAATAAAAATTAAAATAAAAAGAAAAGAAACAAAAAGTTATACCCGAGGCAGGCCTTGGCTACAAGAAACTGCCTGGCCTAGCGCAGTGATGGCAAACCCTTCAGAGCTTTCAGTGATGACCAATAGCCCACTGTGGCACGCATGTCAAAGGCTCACCACCACTGGCTGAGTGGATAGCAGTTGCTTAAACTGAACTTGCCTTTCAGTCTTTTCTTTTTATCTTTCAATTAAATAGCAAATGAAACTTGTGAGCAAGGGACTCATAGGATGAGACTTATTAGCTTAATTCCATGGCTTGCCAGGGACTTAGTCACTGCTGAGAACATAGTTGCAGACCGTTTCGTGAGATTGCTACACCAGAGGATTTGAGAATGTTCCTTGTAACTTCCTCAAGTCTGGGATATTATTCCAAATGGCTGTTAAGTGTGGCTGTGCCTCTGTGCAGTTATCAAATTCCACAGGTTATCTGTTCAGTCCTCTGTTTTTGCACAAAGACCATTTCTCCCAGTTGAGGCACATTTGCTGGAAACTTCACGTCAGCACAGGTTTGTCCCTTGCACCTGGTATTAAAATAACCTTTGCGTGGCTTGTCTGAACCCAACAGCTTGCCATTCAGGAACCTTGGCATTAACCAGGTTCTTGGTTTTTACAACCCAGGTACTGCAACTACTGTGGTTTACAGTGAGTCAAAAGACATCATCAGCACAGAAACTCTACCAACTAGTGGACTAGTTCCTGGAGGTATTGGGCTCAGTACTGAAAACTGTTAATCTCAACTAACAGCCACATTCTTTTATAGCTTAGGCAATTAATTCAGCCTTTAACTACTAGCTTGGCCCCTTATTGGTAACTTGTATTTAAATTCCAAAGACTTAGAACCTGCGTTGCCTAGATTGCCCACACTTATTAAAGTTTCTATTGTGGAGCTGTTAGTGAAATGCCTCTTAGAGCATATGACTTAAATACTCCTAGGCTAGACTTGTTTGGGAGTATATAATTATAGGAGACATTGGACATCAGCGTCATGCAGAAGTGCCAGTGTCTCCACCTGATGGGCAGACTTCTGAGTCTGAATTCAGGTCCTTATAAAATGATTTGTTTTATTTCCCTGTAGGGATCAATGTGACCACAGTAGTACCAGAGGTCAGCATTCCCCAGAAAGGAACTTCTACAGCCTGGGCCATCCTTCCCCTCTGTAAGTAGATTCCCTTGTATGTGGATCTGATAAGTTTCTTAGATAACAGACATTTTTAGTTCACCTGGACTTGCCTTCCATCTACTATCACAGTGCTTGAGATGCCAAATTACATTCACTACCCCCCCACACACAGCACTTGAAGGGTTCATATTTTCTCTTTAGTTTGTCCTCAACTCAGTATCAGACATTGGTGAGGGCTCCACACTAACATAAGAGGTCCTGAATACTTGCCACTGCAGAGTCCTTAGGCTGGCCTAGCCCTGATTACCGTAAATCCCTTTAACAAGAGTTCTAGTCTGTTCCTTTTCGAACCATTTTTTGCTGCTTTGTGCAGAGAAGATGCACAAAGGCTTAAGTACATTCTTAAAGAGTCACAGGACTTGTAGAGGGTAAATCAAAAGTAGTTAAGCATTTTCAAGTCCAAGGAAAAGGATTTCTGAAGCTATTATCAGGCATATTAACTCAGGCACTTTACTGTAATGGTCTCTTAACCTAGATTACTCACTTCCAACCTTATTTAACATACCAGGACTACTGAACAGCTCTGGAGAGCTAATGTAGTTGGCTTCAGGGTGGGGCCCGAGATTGTATGCTTGCCTGGCTGGCCATGGCTTGTTCAGGTCTAGTACACAGAATAACACAGCCACTGAGCTGAGCTGCTTACACCACTCTGACTCACATATAGTCCAAGTTTTCGTTATTACAGCTCTCTGGGAACATGAACCTTTTATTAAGGCCAATTTCCACAAATCCCTGAACGTCACCTTTTCCGTGTGTTCTGCAACCAGACCTCATTTGTCATCTCTTGCTTTTGGCAGTGCTGTTAGCAATGGCAGCAGTAGGTGGCTACCTGATGTGGAGGAATTGGCAACATAAGAACATGAAGAGCATGAACTTTGACAATCCTGTGTATTTGAAGACCACAGAGGAGGACCTCTCCATAGACATTGGTAGACACAGCGCTTCTGTGGGCCACACGTACCCAGCAGTAAGTCAGCTTCGTGTCTTCATACACATGATGTGAAAGGAGGTGCTTCTGCAAGAAGACCACTAACTTGAGCTATTTGGGCTGGGGACAGCCTTTAGGATGATGTATGAGACATATGTTGGCCTCTTGTAATGGAAGCCAACAAGCTGATGAGCATGTCACCCACACAGGTGGTCTATTTAAGGTCACTTCTGTGCTAGTGTTGGAGGTATTTTTGTTGTAGAAACAACACGTTAGCACCAAGCAAATAGCTTTTAAAACTTTGAAATCCTTGGCCACTGGGTACTTACATGAAAATCATTGAGTTGGCTTAAATCACTGTAGCCAGAAGTACTGATTGGTTTACTTAGAGAAGTACCACTTTTTACCTCCTGTAGCTAGCTGGCCTTTCTGTGGTAGAGTCATTCATTGTCCTTCAGATGAAACCCGGGTGAGTATTTGGCCTTCACTAGGCAACAAACTGAACAAAACACACTGAGCACTCCCCTCTTGAGATCTTGGAGACACATGCAGTAGTGGGCAGTTTGTAGCAAACCTGTGTCTTGGTCTGGGGAGAGATAGCTCAGTGGAATAAGTGCTTACATGGCAAGCACAAGGTCCTGAGTCCCATCCCTAGTATAATTTAAAAAAAAAAACTCGGTCCCAGGGCCCATTCAAGGCTCAGAGACCTGTGTCTCTCAGATTTTTTCCCAAGTATTATGACCATTATAGAGAATTTGCAAAATTAGTCATACTATTTTCACTCTCCAGCAGGTGGGTATGGGTTGTGTAGCCCTTTGCAAAATACTTGAAACAAGAAGTGTTTCAGTGTGCGGAGTTTTTCAGATTTGGGAATATTTATATACCCATATTGAAATATTCTGAGGATGGGACCAAAGTCTGAACACAAAATCTACTTATTTCACGTTTGCCTTGTTATACAGCCTAAAGGTAATTTCATACAGTACTTGTAGTACATATTCAGTCAGACAGCAGCCCATATGTAACATGAGACCAAGTATGAAATTTCCCACTAGTGGTGTCAGATTGGTGCTTAAAAAGGTTTGGATTTTTGAGCATTTCAGATTTCACATTCTTCAGGCTGGGGAGCAGAATTTAAGTTAGATGCACAAATGCTACAACTCCGTCCTGTTTGGCTGTTGACTTCTCTCCCAAGTTCTCAGGTCTCTGAAAGACTAACTCCAAAGCAAAGTCCATGTTAGCGAGCAGAGTTGCCACCTATGAGTGGTCAACCAGGCTCACCCTGAATTTTTCCTTCTCCACAGATATCGGTTGTAAGCACAGATGATGATCTGGCTTGACTTTGAGAGCCGGCTTGACCTCTGCGGTTTAAACCCATTACAGCCACTTTGGGATGGTAACCGAGCCCGCAGCTGAAGGCTCTTCCTTCCTCATCTGGAAGAACATCAAGATACCTTTGTGTGGATTAAGCTTGTATACTTGACCAATTTTATATTATTTTTGTAAATATTCTTGTCCACATTCTACTTCAGCTTTGGATGTGGTTACCAAGTATCTGTAACCCTTGAATTTTTAGACAGTATTGCCGTCTCTGGCCAAATATGCACTTTCCCTAGAAAGCCATATTCCAGCAACGCAACTTGTGTTATAGTGTATACCACCTGTACATACATTGTATAGGCCACCTGTAAATAGCCCAGAGAACAATCACTATTCTTAAGCACTTTGAAAATATTTCTATGTAAATTATTGTAAACTTTTTCAATGGTTGGGACAATGGCAATAGGATAAAACGGGTTACTAAGACGAAATTGCCAAAAAAATTTGTAAACTAATTTTGTACGTATGAATGAAATCTTTGACCTCAATGGAGGTTTACAAAGACTGAGAGTTCAAACTACTGTACATTTTTTTTCAAGTGCTAAAAATTAAATCAAGCAGCTTAACCTTGGTTTGTGCCTATTCCTCTAAGATAAATTGTTAAAAATAGCCTGAGTAGAATCATCTTCTAACTAAATATATGAACTGCCACTCTTGAAGTTGTGTATCTAAGGCTGTAGTTGAGGAAGCTTCTCTTGCAACTAGGTGCTAACTAAAGATAAGGTACCGTTTAACATTTTCTCCCCAAATTATTCTTAGTTTTGAAAAGAAACTACCTTAGTCTGTACCCAGAACTCCTTTTGATCACAGAAGAGCTCCTTTTCTCATTAATTTGTTTGATCTACAGGCATGTGCTGAATTTCTAAGAATTCTCCTACTTCACACACAATGCTATTGTCCATATTCTATCATATACAGACCTAGGACAAGTGCCTTCTAAGGCCTAGGACAAGGCTTTCTTCTTATGAAAGTCTGTCATCTTACTATGAAAATGGTTAGGAACAATAACAGTCACCATCATTCTTAAATCAAAGGTGGTAAGCTCTCAGTGTGCTCCCAGGTTCAGTGGCATCTGTGTCACCTGGCTGCTTGGTAGATGTACACATACTTAGGTACTGTCCCAGACCTACTGAGCCAGAAACCCTGGGGCCCAGGAATCTACATTTTCACAAGCCCTTTCCATGGCACTGATGTAACCTAAAGTTTGAAAAGCACTATTCTGATGTGACTCATCGAGAATAACATTTTAGTATCTTCAAAATTGTCAGCCTGGCTAGACTAGGACAGCTTCCTTCTGTGGGAAATTTCTGGAACTTTTCATATAAAGAGCAAATAAGGAGTTTGAGTGTGGTGAGTTTCGTTGTCACTTCCTTATTCTAAAGTCTCCAGATGTCTAGAAGCAAAGAAAGACACAAAGACTTAAACACTGTGAAGGTGCTGAAGGGTCAATGTGAGGTGGGGCATCTCCTTTGGAAGCTACAGTAATCGGTCTGGAATCAATGACAAGTACAACCATGAGAAGATGAGCAGAAGATGTTTGAGCAGATAGCTGCACCAGTGGAATTCGTAAGACACCTGCATGTGGAGTAGAAGGCCTTCTTGCTTTTGGCCTAGGTAAGGAAAGCAATAATCATAGATGAAAAGGAACCTAATTTTGTAATGTTGTGCATACTGCTTTGCAACTTTGGTCAAATGGATGAAAGAGAGGCTAGACTTATACCTTTATTTTGTGGGAGGTGTGGAGGTCAGCTGTGCAGAAGAAAAAGGTTGGAGGTGTTGAGGAAGGACTGTCTTGTCCTACTCTGTAAGTACTTGTCATAATCAACAGTGAAAAAACCAGACGTGGCTTGCTGACAGGGACCGGCTAAAGTGCCTATTTGGTAAGTAGGTTGGTGTTCATCACATCTAAACTCTCAAGTCCATTTCTTTGGTGCTTTGACCCTGCTATGGTACTAAAACCACCAATTTATTTTTTTAATTGAGGTAATACCAAATGCTCTTTTGGAAGCTTAAAGATACCAGTGTTTTTCCCTATTGTGAGAGTATATAATGTTAATTATAAGGCTCAAAGTCATAGTTTTGAAAATAAAATAAAGCATTATTCTCTGCTATCTTCTTTAGGGTTACAGTCCATTGTGTGTGTTCCAAGTTCTGGGTACCAATTTCTGATCTTGAAAGAGTCTAAGGCATTTAATTTTTTTTACCCTTCTCCTCAGTAGAAATCCAAACTACAACTCATTGCACCTAATATAAGAGGTTGAAATTCATTTGGAAAAACAAATGATGTAACTAAATAGTTATATTGAGATAAGAATTATATGGCTAGAGTGCTAGTCAATTCAACATGTAATAATAATTCATGAGGAACTACTAGCCTGGAATTTATCACCCCAGCAAGATCTTAAAGAACTCTATATGAGATGTGTTAGCGTAAGTTTGCTGTGTCTCTAAAGCTTAATATAGAAGACAAAAGGTACAATATCGAGTTTATCAGACACTACAGGAACATAAAGTTGTAAGAGCCTATTATAGAAAGTAACTGAAAGTAGATCCTCCCAAGATTTTAGGATAGCAATAAATAACAGAAAAATAACAGATTTGTGGACCCTGGTAAAGGAATGCAGCCAAGTCTCTTGAATTTAAATTTAAATTTTTAAGTGGCCTCTTTGCAAGCTGTCTACTATTTAGAAAGAAATAACCCTAAAGATCACAATACCTTATAGCTATTTTAAAGTCTTGGCATCATTTCCAAACCTCGAGTTCTTGAATTCTTGGGAAAAGAAAATATGGAGGCTTCAAATTTGATACTTTCTCCTTGGTGTTCCTTGTATCTTTGGAAGTCTGATAGGCTCTTTCAAAACTGAGAAGACAGGTGTGAAGTAGTAGAACCAGGAAGCATTTAAAGGACTAACTCTTTGATTAAGTACATAGCAGAACTTGCAGACTGATGTCTAGGTTTTAGCTGTCTTCCCTCCAAGGCAGAAATTCTAGGGGGTGCTTCTTGAAGCATTTCTCTTGTATGGTCCCTAACTGGAATGATTAGCTAAAATTCTTACTGAGTAAATCTTTCCTAATCAAATCATGTGTTACTTTAAACCCAAAGAAACCTGTGTTCTTCCTTTTAATGATGGCAATACTATAAAAAAGAGAAAAGAAAAACCACAGATCTTTTTGCTAATTTCGATTTAAGAATGAAGGATAGACCCTGCTAATTCTGATGCCTAAATCTGAGCCCTTCAGTTTTAGAATCTACTGTTTTAGCCTTAGTATTTGAGAAAACTTAAAGCTGTATAAACATGTTTTGGCCATACTATGGTCCTAAATTTTGAGAATTGTAAAATAAATAGAAGTCTAGAAAAAGCTTCAGAAGTATCTTGTTTTCAAGTACAGAGGGAGTTAATTTGAAGATGAACAAGTTTTTAAATGCATTTCTTTAAAATCTAACAAGGCATTTCAGCTCAAAGACACTTCATGTGAGGATAGTCACCTGTGCTTGTGTCCTCAGTGTGTACTTCTTTCACCTCTACCTTCATTAGTACAAAGCTGAATGTAAGTCTGAAAGGAGGTACTGGATGAGCAATTGGGGAGAGTCATGGGCACCCTGAACTCCAGTTTGTGGTATCTCCTGAAATCATCTGAGAATCAGGATTGAAGTAGAGCCACTGACATAGTCCCCTGTACCTCACCTTCCATCCAAGGACACTGAGGCAAGAGTAGGGCAGGCAGAGTGCAGGGCTGTGGGCTCTGCAGGGAACCATGGATAATCTGGAAGCAGTTTTTTTGGAAGCCAGGTGGTTCTATTTTGAAGCTATGCTGGTCTTACATGTGGTAGATTAGCAGGGTACTAAGCCCCTCTGCCAAATGGACAAGATGAAGACGATCTTGCCTATTAATCATGGCAAAGATTAAGAGACATGTACTCAGAGAGCTTAACACAGCTTCCAGCATTTGGTGTGTGCCGGGCAGACATCACTACTGAATATTACTATCCATGTGCACTCTCTGTCCCTCCTAGCACAGTTCAGGAGCTGGTAATAACTTCACCAAGGAGAGTTAAAGGTAACTCCACTCATCAAGAATCAAATGCATGTGACCCTGACCCCGGTGTTCTCCCTTATACCTTTCTAATGTGGCCTAACTATCAAACTTAGGTAATGATGTCAGCTTGTGTAGTCACAGAGGCTTAAGGGATTACACAATAAACCTTAAAAGCACAGCTAGCATGTGTCTGCCTTGGTCTTTTCACTTCCCTGCCTATGACATAGAAACAGATATTTAGAGCCTACATAATCTTTAGGTGGTTATCAAAGCATTTTAGGTCACCCTTAATTTCTTACCACTTTTAATATCATGTTAAACAAATACTCTCCTGTCTTGTGTTGGCTCTCCACAGCACCCCTAATAGGCAAGTATTCTTCCATCTTACAGATGTGCGAACCAAAAGATTCTACATCTGTGAGCTTACCACAGTCTTCTCTCAGCAAAGGATGTCATCCTACACAAAGGTTAAGCTGGATGTCACATATGCGTTTGGCGGGTCACCTTCACTGCTGATTTTAGGGTGATTCAGCAGTTTCCAGGTGCCCCTTCCAGCATGATGGCATGTGGAAACATTAAGATAGCAGTGCTTCATTAGGATAGCACAGAGCAACCCAGTTACATGCTATGCCTTTGAGATGTAGACAGTCCAGAATCGTGTTCTTTGGTCATGCAAGTGAATTCAGTAGATTGCTGGATTGCAAAATAGAAGATAAAGGCTCCTCAAGTAATTTATAGATAACATCATTCATGAGGGTAATATTAGGGAAAAACAAGCTATAAAACAATAAATCTTAATTTCTAACTGTCATATAGACAGAGAACATTGCAGGAATCACTTTTCAAGTGATTAATGATACTGTAAAGAATTAAATTATAGACATTCATTCTACAGTATACACAAAGATGTGGGTGTTTATATATTTACACATGCACAGGGAAAAAAAGTTTTTGAACAAAATGATTGGCTTTCACAAAACCTGTGCCCTTTGTAAATGTCACATTTGGTACTAAAATGTGAAGTAAGAGCTTGTAATGCCTCAGGAGTTCACCTTACACCGCCAAATTGCCATACTTAGGATCTTTAGAACTCGAAAGGTGCATGTTGAACACATCCTGTCCTGCTGACCTCTAGAGAAGTATTTTCCTTTTATTAATGAACTGTACTTTTACCTTAAATAAAGTTTATTTTTTAAGATAACTTTTTGTAAGACCTTTCTTTCTCAAGACCTCCTATAAAGACTTTTACTCAAGTCCTTTTGATTTTTTTTTTCTACTAAACTGCTGAAGAACATTCAGTCACCAATTTCTGATTTCCACATTGCCAACAGCTTGAACCACCCATGCTACATGCATGACTATTCCACCAGACAGCTTGTACTGCTGGTAGCACAGGCAGGAGTGACCTACAAGGTTCCTTGCACCAACCAGCAGGACTTTCCCATGCCCCTGGATGGGCCAGTCATGCATGTACCCCTAGTGGTTCAGAACCACCTGACAGTTAACATACAAATTACAGCCCCATCGTGAACGTGTTAAAAAGACTAGCGCTACACCGATCTGGCTTACTGACTGAAAAATAGTGATGTTCTTTCTCTTTCTGTACTTAGGAGTACCCACCATTAGCGGCCAGTGCATTATCGTCTCATATTACCCATTTCTACAGTTCTCATGAGATAAACCAAAGCCAAAGCTATGATTTCCAAGAAATGTCTGTTAGCGCACATCTTCCTCCTTCCTCCTTATGGGTAACTGAAAACGAGCAGTGCCTGGCTATAGGTGGCACCTTGGCAAGCAAGGTGAAGCACTGTGATGCTTCCTTTACTTCTTCAAAGGTTGCACTGAAATTAATCGGTAAGACTAAATCCTTGTGAGCCTTAGAATTATTCTACCTGAAATGTTTCTAAGCAGTAATCCCCTTTTCTTTGAATTATAATGGCTGTAAATCTTGAACTCAGAACACCCACAAGAGTAGTGGGGAAAATAAACTAAAGGAAAGAGAAAAATGGCAAAAAAAAAAAAAAAAAAAATCTCTTACAGATCAATAGTAAGTCCTTAATGAAGGTGGTGTTCAGCTTTCTAGTTCTGCACAAACTTAGCTAGCTGTGGCCATAGGAAGTCATTTACCATCTTGGCTCCTGTGTTCTGAAAAGTATACAACCTCAAAAGGATCTCATAAAACAAAGGGGGCAACATGTTCTACAAAATGTTTCATTCAAATAACTTTCTCCGCACCAAAAAAATCACACTTCACCAAGAAAGTCAATCTTTTGCAGCTGTTCATTTGGAGATTTGATTTTGAAATATACCTCTCTATGAACACCCCACATGCAAGCATTCTTTGTTAAATCTCCCTGCAAAATCCCAGTGTTGAATATCTTCTTTTGTTCCAAAAATTCAACAAGATTAGTTGTCCTATACCAATTAGCTTTGCAGAAATCTCCATGCATGATACATGTGACCTTCTATTGATTAAAGAGTACACGTGGTTGGCTTAAGTTCACCAACTGTACAGAATGTCCTTTTGAATCAGTGGGGTGCAGACAAGCTCAATTTACTACCACTCCAGGCTCTTTGTATTATTATGCTCAGCAAATACAGTTGGCCCGTAATCTAGGAAGTAGAGAATGTTAAATATCAGACCTGAATATCTAATATAATGTCTAATTCTGAGGCAGTATGTTTCAAACTCTTTTTCTTGATTATGTTCTCTAAATTTACATATTTCCATGTAAGAATTCATTCTTTAAAATGGAAAGCAATTTTGCTTTCTAGCCTCATCTCAAACAAATATGGTTTCCTCAGATTTCTAGATGCAAAAAAATGAGTTGAGATAACTAGGTGGCAATTGGTATTCCTTCTCAGGTGTTAGGATACTGACAACAGTACAGTTTTATAAATGGGTGTAGTACAGTTTTATAACGAGAATATCCTAGGTTGAACATCAATCAGGAAAATGCAAACATTTTAACTTTTAATGAAATTGATGAGGCCAATAGACCAGTCTGCTCTGAAGTTACCTCTGCACACATGCTCGCCCACACATCCAGTGTCATTACTTCATGCCTTTGTTCACCTCTTATAACAAGCATTGTCCTGGATTCTGGGGACCCAGTGGGAACACACAGGGCAGATCCTCCCATCTTTTAGGGTGTCCATTCTACCTGGGAGCCATATACTGAACAGACACCAACAGCTCTTTGTGGTAAGAGCTACAAAGGAAAACAAAGCAATATGGGAATTGAGGATAACAAGATGTGTTATTTTAGATAACACACAAGACTGTTATAGAGGTGACTTGAGCAGAGAACCTGGGGCAAGTGGGTGTGAGCCACTGGGGAAGGAGCAAAACCAAGCCCTAAACCCAAAGTCTGCCTGAGTCATCTAAGTAAAAGCAAGGTGACCTTGTAGCTACAAGTGGCACAGGCAAAAGTGGTTGGGAGAAGGGAACAAGGATCAAAGCCATGGTTGGTTCTCAGGAGTTTAAGTGATGGTAGAGCTCTATAAAACTTAGGGAAGCAGACTGCTACCCAATTCTAAAAGGCTTTCTCTGGAATAGACTGCAGGGAGGCAAGAATGAAAACAGGGAACAAGTTAGGAGATTATGGAAGTGGTCAGGTAGACCACTACCTGACCACTTGAGTCTACCTGACTCAAGTTTCCATGCTGAGTTGGGCAGGAGGAGATGAAAGAAACTGTACTCTACAGCTAGCCTACCACGCAAGGAAGCCATATGCACAGTGTATCTCCCTGGAATAGAGAACATGCTATGATGGATATTCCCTCATCCAGGGAGTATAAACAGGCTGCTACCTCAGCTGTACCCTCTACCTGTAGATGTTTGACTGGACAATAATGACAGGCATAACCCCAGAGAATTGATAGAAAATGCAACAAAACTGAATTGGACCTAGAAGGCGAGCCATTCTACTCCTCCTTAACCAAGTGAATCCAGACTCTAGAAGAAAAGACAGATCAGGAGCAAAAATTTCCAATCTAAAATAAAACAAACAAAAAATATGCAAAGCTTTGGGTTAATCCTTCCCCACCTTTAGTGCAAAGCCTTTCCAGGAATTCATTTTGACAGGGTCATCAGGGTGCAGAGTTCTGTGAGAGCTCTTGAGTAATGGTATCTGGAGGCATATTTTTTCTGGATGGTTCTTTTTTTATTTAACGTAATGGTTTTTGACAGAATCAGGCATTTTCTGTCTATCCAACTACTTTATATTTCCTGCTATTTGTTTGGTTCCCAAAAGTGTTGGAGAAACATTAATACTACTTTCTCTAAAAAATTTTAGAAACCTTGCATTTCTGAGCTAAGAGAAATCCTACCATGACCCAATCTGATCCTTGTCTGATAGAGGATTTAACAGGAGTTAATGGTGCCCAGATTGCCCAGGAAGAAGCCCATTCAGCTATGCCTGCAGTCTCATCAAAAGTCTGCAAATTCAACAACAGCTCATAACCTTTTAATATTAAAAAAGGAATTATTTGTGGGAGAAAAGAGATTCCTATGGCCCAAAACTTGAGAGCTTTTAAAACATGAGTTAGAAAATAAGATAGTCTCTGAACTGTATCTACTCATGTCGCAAGATAGAAACCAAATAATAACAAAGACCTTGAGAAACAGGAAGCAGCCTCTTTTAGACTTAGTCTCAGTACCCATTTTAGTTTAGAAAAGAAAGCCTGCCTCTAACACTTCAGAATCTGGCAATCGCTCTAATCTTAAATATTTTTCTTCTTTTTAATTATTTTTGGAACGATTTTTTGACCAATTTTGCATGCTTATATCTGATAATCTGCACAATTAATTTGAAGACAACAACATGAAGATTAACAACCACTTTCAAATTCCTAACATTTTGTTTATCAAAATACTGTATCATTTCTAATTTTTTGCACTATTTTTAATTCTCTTTTAAGAAATTTTTAAACAAAGAATGAAAATTATGAGAAAAAAAGGATGATCCTTAAAGTAGAGGCTACACACAATTCTCCTCATCCACCCCCACCTCCACCCCTGTAGCAGATCTGATATTCCCAGCAATCTCAGAACTATTGCCAGGTAGATAAAGATTACCAGGTAGATAAAGATTCTGATGGGCCTAGTTAATAATGTTGATTCACTAAAAGTGACTCAACAGTTTGTATGTAATCTCAGTCACTCAGAAACTCAGTAAAACTGAGGTAGGAAAATATTAAATACCAGAATAGCTTCTCTTGAGATGAAGACTGGGAATGTCTCTGAGAAAGGCAATTTCTGTATTGCTACAAGAAATGGAAAATCTTTGAATTTGCTGAGGAGATGCTGATATTAATTGGGGAAGGAAGCTACCAATTTTTTATTTAATCTACCTCTGCAATCAGGTTGGGGATGGGGAGCAGGGTGGAGTCATGGCATATGCAATGGAAGACTGAGGTCAAGGTTCACAGCCAACAGAACATGGAATACATCTAATTTTAAATGGGTGATAAACCTCACTAACACTTAATGTGAGTGGTGTTTGATGAAAGTCATTGAAAAGAGCCCAGTCCAAGACCTGGGTTGACATGTCAGCAGAACAACACATGGCCTCTGGTATGGTTTAGAGCTACATGTCTCCCTGAAGCCCCATGTGCTCAAGGTGGGGCTTCTGAGGTAGTGAGTGGATCATGGAGGTATGATACTTGTCAGTTAAATAGCCCACTGATAAGGTGTATGATTAAAGGTGATATTGGGAAGTAGAGTTTGACTGAAAGAGATGGGTTATGGGAGTATGACCTGGAAAGATTTATCTCCCTTCTGGCTCTTTCCTTCACTTTCTACTTCTGGTCTTCCACCCAATGAGAAGCTCCATGAGAACTTGCATCATGCCCCTCAGCTGTGTCATCCTTCCTTTGAACAAGTTGACTATACACTAAAACATCTGCAAACTGTGAACCAATTTCAAAGCAATCCAAAGTTCAGGCTATATTGTGGTTACAGCTTGCAACTTTTAACAAGATATGCCATAAGAAACAAGAGCAAAGGACCCATTTAAAATACTTTTAGTTTTTCCAGGAAGGAAGCACTCACAAAGACCTAGCAGAAGAGATCTTGGTTACTACAAAGGTTGGCATTAAATAGATGCCAAATACAGTACTTCGGACAATAGAAAGAATGGCTTAAGGATATCACAAAAACCAGCAGGGCTTCACCCTTCCAAAGCTCAAAGTTACAAAAGTAAAAGACTTTTGATTTGAGAAGAGAGCTCCAGGGCATCCTGCTGAGTCATGTTGGTCTGCCATGCAGTGAACAGTTCTCCCCACCTTGTCTCTTTGCCATGCTGTTCTTCCTTGGAGCCAACCAACTATGGGCTGAAACTTCCACAAATTGTGAGCCAAAAATAAACCTTGCCTCTTTTAAGCTGTAGGTGTTATGTATTTGTTTCATTGTTAAGAAAATGACTAAGATATTTATATAGCATCCCTGCAAGTACATTGAGCTCAAGAGCAGAAGCTCCCTAGGGTCTCTTGGAACACTTTGAAATGATAGACATTCCTTAGAATGTGGAAGACAAGTTCAAACCCATATTAACTGAAGTTTAATAGATAGAGTTATTCCAAATGATTTTTATCATCTATTAATTAAATGGTATTAGGTGGCTTTTAAATGCTATGTAGCTAGAATTTTGCAAGTTAGAGAACAGAATTTATAGCAATGTCCTGTAGGAGCTGGAAATATTTCAAGTCATGGAGCCATTTTTCTTTAGTGCAAGTGTTACTGTGTCAGCCCCCATCTTAAACCACTTATTTTGTCTATAGAATGAGGGCCAACATCCGTAGGCTTAAACTAATGCCAACGATGACCTTAGTGTAGGAGAAATACAACTCCCAATGTGCTAGATGTCAAATATTCCAAGTTGGTATCCCTTGAAATCAAAGGACACAGGAGCTAAAGAATAATAATGGCTTGTAGGGGACTGGAAATAGTTCCTGAGAGATAAGAAGGGTCCTGAGTGGGCTGCCACCAAGGCTCTTTGTGAGGGATAATTTATATGGCAAAGTTACAATGTGGGTACAACATGGGTCAAACTATAATGAGCCAATAAGATTACAAGCATAGTCACTGTTATAGCTTATGTCTAGTTGCCTGCCCAAAGGCTCATGTGGTCATACATGGGCTTTTCCACAGGTGGCTGGATCTAGAATGTGTGATGTTGGGATTAATTCATGCTAAGATCAAGGGCACTAGGATTAGTGGTTTAAGTGCTATCCACCACAATTAGCCTGGATAGGATATCAAGGTTAAAAAGAGCTTTAGTCTTCCTTACTGCTTTCTTTGATACCTTCTGTCTGCCATAAACTGTTGTTCCTCTGAAATACTTATGTGCCATCCACCTTGCTTTGGAGCCAGCCAGTTATGGGCTGAAGCTTATACAAACTTTGAGCTAAATTTTTCCTTCTTTAACTTGGGGTGTTGGATTTTTGTTCCAGCAATAAGAAAATTAACACATTATTTGATACCAGAGACAGGGGGTTATTGCTGTGACTGTATCTGATCATGCAACTTAGGAGCTTTTGGAACTGGTTCATGGGAAGGGGAAGAGTTACAAATGGTTTAGAGATGAAAAAGTAGAGCTGGAATGCCTGAGGTGGTACTTGATGGGAGATTCTGGTCAGAGATAAGATGACCAGGATGCTGATAGAAATTCTTCCTGTAAAGAACAGATTGAGAAGTGGGAAGGGCTTCATTGGCTTTTGGACTACAGAAGATATATGTTATGGTTTGGCAGAAAGTATGACTATATTTTGCTCATTTACAGAAACTGCCAGAGACTAAAATGGACAATGGCAGGCTAATTAATCTGGCAGAAGAAATTTCAAGGCAATCTACATTAAGGCAGTGACAGTGCTACTGTTGGGGTCTTTTAGCTACATCTAGATTGATAATCAAGAGCAAAGAGGCCAGAAAGATGATTCAAAAGATTGTGAGTTTGGCCCAAAAAGAAATTCCTCCAGTAAACTTGTGTCCTTCAAACATGCAACAGAGTAGTAATGTATCACTGAAAAGATCCAAAAGAAGAAACCAAGTATTTCAGAAGAAATAGCAGAAACGATGGCATGAGGACATCACAAGAACTAATAGGACTCCAGGTTTTGTAGTCCAGAGCTGCAAAGGTGAAAGACTTTGCTTTGAGAAAAGAGCCCCAGAGCATCATGTTTAAGAATGGCAGCAGCCTAAGGAAGTTGTTCCTTAGGATTTGGTTCATAGGTACTCGACTTCTACAGCCTGGAGCCTGAGTGCTGCTCCAGCTGGTGGCAGATTTTAATGTCATCGCTGAGTTCTGGTCTTAGGCACATGCAGAATGTAAGAGTTGTGGGGATGGGAAGGCTTTCACCCTCTCAGAAAAGGCCTGAGAGGGCAGTGTGAGAAGCTGTAAGTGTGAAGCCAGAGGTTGAGTGGAGATCTTAGAAGTTCAGAGAAGCCAGGATTATCTTCAAGGAGGGTGCAGAGCCAGCCCCAGAAAAACCATGAGATGTACAACCACTGGCAGTGCCATAGGTGTGGAGCCACGCAAGCCCTTTGGAGTTCACAACTTGTCTGTGGTACCTGTCTGCCATCCACCCTGCCTTGGAGCCAGCTGATTGTGGACTAAAAACTCTACAAACTATGGAATTATAACATTTGGAAGTTAACTGATAAATATTCAGTTCCAGGGATGTAATATTTACTTGACCTGTGTTATTAGCTATGTGTATATATTTTGATTCTGAATCACAACATCTATATTTCATTTTTGAGAAATGATGTGCTATAAGTGTAACAGCATAAAAGCCAGAGTTAAAAAGCTTTGAGTTTCAATCTCAGTTGCTTTACAATCTTAGTCAATGCTGTTTCATTGCTCAACTTCCATTAGTTTAGCTGTAAAATGAGACAATGATAAAAATTCTGCTCAATCACTCTACCCAGGAACCAGACAAGAAAGCATACATGTACTATCCAAATATGGGCTTCTCATCCCCACTCCCACCCTCCCCCACTACAACTGCTCAGAGCTGTTGACATTTTCCATGTGCATGATTTGCAGGTTCACTTCCTACATAGAAAGCTTACTAAAGATTGACATCATGGACTTTTGATTTAAAATGAAAATAACTGTGTAGGATTTTCTGTGGCCAAAATAAACCCACCCATATTGATGATGCCAAGTCATTCATACTAATGCCATTGAGAGCTATTTCCTGAGCCATGAACTCTTCAAATTATGTTGACTAGGAAAACCTCTTGACAGCACTTCATTATATTAGACAGGGGTGTGCGCCTTACTAATACAAAGCCATTGTTTCCCTTGTAGTGCAGAAGGATACTCTCATAAAGCATAATTTAGGACATATTTTTCTTAATCTGTAAACATAAAATATAACAATTTCATTCTTTCAACAAATCTGTATGATTATTTGTACAGTCGAAGTTCCCCATTTTTTGCTTGGCTCTGGCTTACCTAGCCTATCCTAAGAGCTGATGCAATAAAGTGCAACTCAGTGAGAGTAGCTGTTGTAATCAGATAGATCAAATTGCAGTATTGTTCTTTAAAAATAATAAACAGTACCGAAGGAAATGCACTGGGTACCATGCCAGAATGTAAGATTACGCTTGCTCAAAATGACCAATTTCCAGGGCTGTGCAAGCCAAAAGCTTCACAGAGTTCTGTTATGAACAACTCCTTCAGATTTCTGTTTCTTTTATGACTCTTTAAACATATAAGGAAAAGAAAATTTTTTTCTTTAAAACATTAAATGTATTTCAGTCTAACGCTGCCTTGCTACTTCATAATGCAAGCATGAAGCCAGGCTGGATTCATTCAGCTAAATTAGAAACCCTCAGCACCAGAAGTCATTTTTCAGTGACAATGGTTACAGCTTTCGCATAGCCTCATGTGAACAATAGACTGCTTACAGGCTTTGCAGTTTTCATAAGATGGGGTCACTGTCTCTTCTTATGGAGAATCTCCAGATCATTAAAGAATTAAGCAAAGGTCTTATCTGCAGAAACTCTGGAAATTAGAATATAAGGTTTCCTTTGGTTTACACTTATATTGGGGCCTTTACTGCCTGCAGCTGCCAAATTCATCTTCCCAAAACAAACTTTGTAAGCATCTTTTATTTACTTATTTTTATTTATTTAGTACAGGGGCTGCAAGGTCTTGCTACATAGATTGGACTGATAGTGGTCCTCCTGTTTTCAGCCTCCCAAGTGCTTGGATTATAGGCGTGCACCACCATATCCAGTCTCAATCACCCTCTCACCATGCCCAGGATGGGGATGGGGGAGGAACATGGCCTGTCAGGGATCAAACTCCTGTCCTTGTGTCTGCCTGAGCAGGCACTTTAATCCGCTGAACTATCTGGCCAGCCCTGTAAATATCTTTATACTATGGAAACTAGTGGCAGTTTCCAAGAAAAGCCTAAGCCCTTGAGCCAGGCACTCAAGGCCCTCCAAATGGCTTTGCCTGTGAAATATTTCTATGAAATAGAATAGTGAATATTTCTATGAAATATTAAAGAGAGAAATAATGCTAAATCTACCCAATCCCTTTCTGAAAATTGAGGGCAGAATCTTTACCCATTCATTTCAAGAAATCAACAATATTCTTATACCCAAACTAGAAGAAATATTCCTAAAAGCCGATTTTCTTTTTATTATTTAAATGTGAAGGTCTCCCAGCAATATATGTATGGAGAGCTTAACCTCTGCTGAAGCAATGCTCAGAGCTGGAGCCTGGAGATGGGAGGTGCCAACGGCACAGGTTACTCCATCAATGAGCTCACAGCTGAGTAGGTTGGGGGGTAGGCAACTGCAAGAAGTAGGCCCTGGTGGTGTGCCTTTGAGGGGTCTGCCTTGTCCCCAGCCTCTTTCTTCCTGTCATTTTTCTCTCTCTTTGTTTCCTGGTGGCCATGAGGTGAGCAGCTCTTGTCTACCCCACCCTTCATCCCTGATTCTTCTGCCTCATCACACATCTAAATGCAATGGAGCCAGCTGACCAGGGCCCAGAGCCTCCAGAACCATGAGCTAATGCAAATCTTCACTAAGTACATTGTTTTTCTTAGATATTAGGTCATAGCAATGAAAAGCTGATCAGGTCAGGGAGATAGCTCAGTAGAATAAGCACTTCCCTGGCAAGTGCAAGGTCCTGAGTTCAAGCCCTGGTACCGCAAAAAAAAAAAAAAAAGAAAAGAAAGAAAGAGAAAGAAAAGAAAAGAAAAGCTGACCAATACAAATATTCCTCATAATCAGAAATGTAAAAATTCTCAACAAAATGTTAGCGTCAACTCCAACAATATAGAAAGAGGATAATATATTATGACTACATGGAATTCATCCTAAAGATGTAAGGTAGGTTTAACACTTGAAAAATCAGTCAATGCCCAGTATGTTACTAATATGTAATAAAAGGGAAAAAGAGATAAAATAATTATCTCCTTAGTTGCAGAACATTTGATGAAATAAAGAATTTATTCCTGATTAAAATATCTTGATAGTGCTGGGGAGATAGCTCCACAGTCTAAGTGCCTACCTGGCAACAGCAAGGACTGGAGTTCAATCCCAGGTACTGCATGCTGTGCTGGCCCAAAACTGGACATGGTGGCAAATGCCTGTAATCCCAGTGCTGGGAAAGCTGAGATTGGAGGATCATTACAAGTCTGAACTGCATAGTGAGACCCTGTATCAAATTTAAAAAAGAAAAAAATCTCAATAAATTGAGCAATGGGAACTTACTCGATTAATGTCATATTTACTACTGAATGACAAAATATTTCCACCCCCAAATCAGGAAGGAGATAAGCTGTTTTCTTTTACTACTTCAGTATTGGACTGGGAATTTCAGCCAATGGAATAAGGAAAGAAAAATGCATACAAATTAGAAATCAAAAAGTAAACTCTCTTTATTCATAAATGATGCTATGATTTGACTAAGTGTCCTCCAACAGCTGATGTGTTAAAGGATCATTTCCCAAGGTGGCACTTTTGAAAGATAGTGGAAACTTTAGGAGGCAAGGCCTTTTGGGAGGCCCTAAGGTCACTGAGCATGAGTCTTGAAAGGGGATGTGGAACTCCAGCTCATTCCTCTTTGCTCCTGGACAGAGAGGTCTGCTCTCCAATGCACTCCCTATCCAACATGCTTACCAAAAGCTCAAAGCCATGAGTCCATCTGATCTTGGACTGGAACCTCCAAAACTATAAGCCAAATCAACCCTTTTGTCTTTATAAGTTCAACACCTTAGGTATTTTGTTATAGTGACAAAAAGCTGACAAGCACAGGTGACAATCATCTGTTTAGAAAATCTTATGAAACTACAAAAAGCTCTTTAAAAATAGTAGCTATGTTTAGCAATTTCAGGATACAAGGAAAATATATATAAATATCAATAATCTCTTTTGTAAACTAGCAATAATTAGAAATTAACATTTAAATAATAAAAGCCACAGAATACTTAAAGACGTATATGACAGAAGATACAAGGACCTGAACACAAGAATAAAATCTATCCTGATAAATGCCACGTGTACAAGCTTAAAGGTATGTGTATTCTTCTGTAGTTGGTAAATGCCAGTGAGGCCAAATTTGTTGTTCATACCTTTTTCTATTCTCACCTATTTCTTTCTTCCTTTCTTTCTTTTTTTTTTTTTTTTTTTTTTGTCAGAACTGGGGCTTGAACTCAGGCCCTTGTGCTTGTCAGGCCAGAACTTATTCTACTGAGCCATCTCTCCAGCCCCTATTCCTTTCTTTTCTTTCTCTCTCTTTCTTTGTATTGGAGATCAAACCCAGGGGCTTACCACTGAGCTATATTCTTAGACCCTTATCTTTTATTTCTGAGATAAAGTTCTTCTAAGATGCTAAATGAGCAAGATTGGGCTCAAATTTGCAATCTTGTTTCCTTGGCCTCTCAGAGTCCTGGGATTATGAACATGCACCAGGATGCCTAGTTTTCTTGCAGGTTTTTTATTTACTTTATCATTTTTAAAGAAAGAGGTATTGAATAATCTGAGTATGGGTACTCTATTACTCAATATTGTTCAATTGGTTTTTGTCTGCATTTGACTGGTTCTTTGGAGCTACTCCTCTTCCATATCTGACAATGATAATTTACAACTACACACACACACACACACACACACACACACCCCTCTACCTACAGACTATTGTTACTTTTGAATGCAAATTTTAAAAATCCCAAAGAAAATATCACCAAGTCACATTCAATGGCATTATAAACGGCATAATCTACCATAGCCAAGTCATAATTCTCAAGCTATGCTAGAAAGATTTAATATTAAGTGATCTAATATGACATATCAATTGATCAAATGAAACAAATCTTATATGAAAAAGATCCAAAAGCAATTCTGTAAAATTCAGTAAGTAATTTTAAATAAAAACTTTTTAAAAATGAGTATTTCAGACACTCTTCAAAATGTTATATGGCAAGCCTAAATCTATAGCCATTTCCTTTTTCTTTGTTTTTCTTTTTTTAAATGTATTTGGTACAGGGTCTCACTATGCAGTTCAGACTCTGTGATTCTCCTGTTTTCAGCCTCCCCATCACTGGGATTGCAGGCATGTGCCTCCATGCCTGGACTCGGTGGCTGGCCCAGCATGTCTGGGAGCTGAGGCAGCGTGGTCAAGTGGTGCTGGAGATTGAACCCCAGTCCCTGTGCTTGCCTAAGCAGGTGCTTAGTCTGCTGAGCCATCTCATTGGTCCTTGTAGCCATTCTCATACTTAATGAAATTCACTAGAAACATCCAATCTGAAAATCTCAATGAAATAAAAAGGCTGTTTTGTCTAAAGATAAACTTCAGAATAAATATTGTCAATGGAGGAAAGAGAATGAAATGTTTTTTAAAATTCCATTAACTTAGAGTTGTCAGACATTAAGATATTGTCTTTGTGTAACAAGAACAAGGTACTTTTATAGAGGAACACTGGAGACTAAGAAAATCTCTGAGATGCTGGGTGTGGTGACACAGGCCTGAGATCCCAGCACTCATGAAACCGAGGCAGAAAGATCGCATGAGTTTGAGATCAACCTGGGTTACATGACACATTTAAAGCTAGCCTGAGTGGCATAGTGAGATCTTGCTTTAAAAAAAAAAAAGCACTTAGAAGTTAAAAAAAATACAACCAAAAATAAATTTAGGAAAAACTTCAATGATAAGATTTTGAAAAATTTTCAAAAAGCAGACATAAAGGAAAAACTATCAAAGAAGGTTTAACACTCAAAGAGAGGTATCTAGAAAGTTAAAAATCATCTAATAGATAATGTGAGAATTCACTGGACATAAAAGACAGGAGTTCCCAGATTTAAAGAGCCTACTAATTATAAAGCACAAAAATAGAAAAGACAAACACCCAAGGCGGAGCATCACAACACTTCAGAAAACTAATGACAAGTGAGCGCAAGGAGAGGAAGCAACAAAATGTTACTGGACTTCTCGCCAGACACTAGAAGAAAGTGGAATAATGGCTTTAATGTGTGTAGTTAGTTTAGCCTAGAATTCCACACCACATCCAATTATTAAGTGAAAAAGTATGAGATGTGACATAAACACAAGGTCTTAGAAAGATGTGTCAAACAAATTAAGAAATTTGAGGGCTGGCAAAAGAGCTCAGGGGATTAAAGCGCCTGCTTAGTCAGATGCAGGGGCCAGGGTTTGAGCCCCAGCCTGCCTTGCTGGCCCTGCCCCCGGGGTGCACTGAGAGGGCGATTGAGACTGGGTGTCAAGGAGCACGCCTGCAATCCCAGCGCTTGGGAGACTGAAAACAGGAGGATCGCTGAGTTCAATCTACATAGTGAGATCCTGTAGACCCTGCACTAAATACAAAAATAAGTGCTAAGAAGTTCGAACATTGTTATCTTCAGTGAAATAAAAAGTGCAAAAGAAAAGTCAAAAGTACAGAACTCAGTTATGAATAAAATTTACATTGTTAGAAAAATATAAACACAAATTATTGATATAATCTAAATAGCATAATGGGAAGATGTATGGGAAGAGATATGAAAACCAGTGCGAGGGATTTTCAGTGAAATTCTTGTATTTCATTGTAACGTATCAATTCATAGTACATAACTGAATAAAAAACAAAATACAGCAATAAAATTGTAACATTTGTACGTGGAGTAAAATATTAGCAGTTAAATAGTAAAAGTTAATACTATATAGGCTTTATTATAAGAAATAATATGCTATATATTATAAGAAAAACAAAAATGAT
>NDGM011199589.1:0-17227 GCA_002564305.1 Octomys mimax | reverse complement strand
ATATTTGATATTGGAAATTGAATTCACAATCTTACACTTGCCAGGTAGGTAACGTACCACTGAACTAAATCTCCAGTCCTGTCGAATAAATTCCTACCATCATAATATTAGTTAGACATATACATACCTCATACTAATAATACATGATATAAACCATAGATAGTGGCACATACCTAAATTAATAGAATTCAGGAGACTGAGACAGAGGATCTCCATGAATTCTAAGCCAGCCTTGGCTGCATAGTTAGTTCAAGGCCACCCTGAACTATAAAGTAAGGACTTGTCTCAAAAATCAAAAACAAAAAATAAGTGCTAGAAATATTTTGTCTGAATTGATGCGTAACATTTAAGCTCTGTTTATTTAAAAAATATTTTGAGAGTCATGCTTCACAAAAAATGTAGTCATAGATTGTTTTAACTGTTCATAATAATGTATTCATGGCATCTAGGGCTTGCTTGTCATCAACTTCATCTTTACTATCATAAACATTATATTAAAATATTTTATAACTGAGCTCTTTTCCAAGTTCTTTTATAGAATATATGTTTCATGTTGGGATGACGATATTGTGAAATAAGTGGCTCTTTGCACCTACTGGTCAGTTCAAACTAAAAAAGGAAATACTTTTGATTCCCAAATTCACACGGCTCATGTTTTACTTTCTTGGAATAAAACTAAGCTCTACTGGGTACAAAGAATAAACTAAACACTAAGCTTTTCTCTTCCCAGCCATCTCTCCTCTGAACTGTTTATGTGAAACAATGGTACACTTGCAAAGTGGCTTTGTACATAGTATGGATGCTTTGAACAGATGTAAAAACATTTGTCTAAGAAAAATGACACAGGACTTAAAACACTGGGACTTATCATTTGCCTTCATTATTTCCATTTTATAAAAAGTACAGTTTATGTATACGTATTTGTTATTCCCGGCAAGACTACACAGCTTCTGAGTCATTACTTCCAGGATACATTCAATACAGAGTTACAGGAAATATCAAGTGATTGAGATGAGTGATTGTTTTCCCTCATGAACAGCAAGCAATGTAAAAATTTTATGCCTACACTGATAAATAGACTGTGAATATTAACCAGCATGATCTACTGTTACATAAAGGTATGTAATACAAGTCCTCAACCACTCAAATCTAGTTGACTTTAATCTATGTGAAAGATGTGCATGTACTACACTGCTTTATGCTTATTATACCAAATAAATGTTGAAAAGAGAATAAAGGTTTTGTATATACTAATGTGGAAAGAACGTCAAGATACATTTAGTGACTGAAAAGGCAAGGCACTTAATAATATGTACAAATTGTCATAAATATTGTATGTAGATTTTGTGTAAATGATGATCAACACATAAACTATAAAGCATAAATATTTTGATCATTAAAAAAGCTAAAATCATCTAGAAATAAATAGAAGGCAGTGCCTGCTCGTTGTGTGAAGGAATGAAATTTGAACGTCTATTCTCCACGTGTCTTCCTAACGAGGCAATTATATAACATTTTTTTTGTTTCAGAACATTCCTATTACTTTTCTGCTGGATTTACTTCCTCCTTAATGAAGAGATCTTATTCTGACTATTTTGCTGAATTGACACTAAGTCTTTTAAAAGACTATTATGACAACTTACATGTCACAAAGAAAATTAAAAACTGAACTAATCCTTACTTAATTTTCTAGTGACAATTATAGCATGGGATATTATAAATTCTGGTGTAATGAAAATCAATAAATGATGTTGGGTAATTGATACATATTTTAGGTAAGAAATAGTGTAAGAAATATTCAGCATTCATGGCATCTCAGTTACTTTTCCTTCATTGCTGGGACAAAATACGCAACACCCAAAATTAAGGAGGGAAAGGTTTATTTAGCTCACAGTTTGTGGAGGTTTCAGTCCATACTCGACTGGCTTCCAGCAGAGTGGCAGACAGCAGCCTTTTATGGCAACAGAAATCGGGGAAGAGCAGAGGGAAGGGTGGTGCCTGTGGCTTCTAGCCAGCCTCTCTCCCCTCCTTATTTTACAAACAAGATACACTGAGGCTGGAGGTGCAAAACTTACACAATGTCCATGCCCTACTCTTGTATAGGATGAGGGCATTCACAAAATAAGAACTCTGGCTCTCTGCTGAGTCGCTGAATTAAACTTCTCAACTTCTCAAGGTGACACAATGTATCATCCAGTACAAGAAGGTTGACTATTGGAGTAAGAGAGAGCGCAGTCCTCGAGTTACTGACATATTCAGAATTAGTGCCAATCCTTGGTGAAGAGGCCTCAAAAGTTAGAAAGAGCAAATGATACGATGTCTCTTAAAAACTAAAGCTTTTTTTATTAGAAATCACTTGCCATTAGATTAAATTACTTCTAGTTATTTGAATTTTTTCTGTGATATATGGTGACAAACCACCACTTGCTTTTAATATATTAACCTTTGAAATTTATATAATTCCTTGCATTCTCTTTTGTCTATCTCATTAAAAAATGCCAAACACTGGCCACAACTACACAAATTTTGAAAACAGAATTGTGAGATGAGATACAAAGTATATATAAGAGAGATTTGGTCTGAATCAGGCCCTATCTCCAAAGCATATTATTTGTTTGAAACAAAGAGATTAAAAAATCTGCCTTACATTCTCTGTCATGATAAAAATTGTAAGCACCAGAAACTGAGCTTAGAGCTTCACAAAGGTCCAGTGTTATACAAATTAGGAAAAATCACTTTCTTTCCTTAGCAAATTAGAAGGAGCTTCCCTCTGTAGTAATACAATTAGAAGACTGTACTTAAACCATGTATTTTGAAACATTAAAGAATTGAATGCTTTTTGTTTAAGGAACTAATCATTTTATTACATAATCACAGGCAAACAATTCTAAAAAGCATTTTAAAAAGAGAAACTTAGGATAGAACAAATTGAACTCTTGCTCTTTATCTAAGGATATAATTTGATTCTAATAAGTAGTAATTCTGTTTTATTATCAAGTGTATTATTCAGTTTATGGTTAGGTTTTATCCTTTCTTGGCTATTATAAGATACAACACAGTGTTTCATAAAGAAATATTTCAAAGCTTCATCACTGGGATTTGCAAAAGGAAAGGTCCTTTTGAGTTTTCCATGGGAAGCCCGTGACTCTGCTTGCGCCTGTTCTCCAGAGAAAAGCTCTTCACTTAGTCTTCAGTTTGAGCTACTGACTCTCCAGCTTGCTTATCAGTAGACTGGGACTTGACCCTTGAATTTCACCACCTGAGCAGGAGCACAAGCTCTCCAAACTGTTGCAGGTCAATCTGTAAATTCTCGTACTATTGATTTCATTCACATATTTAGTATAAATGTGAGAATTTCATTAATGTGGCTTTATTGAATTCAAATGTTTGATATCTAAACCCTGATTGAAATATATTTTAGAACAACCTCCATCAGTGAAAGCCAGAAATATTTTCCCTGGGCAAGCCTCCTTTCACTACACAAAATTTGAGAAAAAAAAAAAAAGTCACCCCATTGCCCTTCACCAAAGGTGAGGACAAGTGTTATATGGATGCCAAATCTATAATTTGCCAGATTAGTTTATCAGTTCACTTAGCTCATTTGAGATGTTTTAACAAAACAGTAAAATCTGTGTAGTTAATAAGCAATGCAAATTTGTTTTCCTATAAGTTTAGATTTGTGGAAGTCTGGAATCTGGGCTCCAGCAGACTGACGGGCTAGTGAGTGTCTGCCTGTTTCATAGATGGCCCATTCTTGCTGTGGCCTTAGCTGTTGGAAGGGCTAGGTGAGCTTTCTTAGGCCTCTTCCAAGGGCCAGCGTTTGATCATAAATACTTCACCCTCCAGATCTAATCACCTACTAAAGTTCCCACCACCTAATAGCATCACTTTGGAGGTTAGGTTTTAATAGAGACATTTGGAGCAGGCATGATCATACTACCAACATAAAAACTGCACGTGTGTATACACATGTGTGTGCATGGGTCATTGTATACCATATAATGACTTTTTGAACAGTGACAGTCTGTGTTGATGATGGTTCCATAAGTTTGGATTGGAGCTAAAAATTTTACATCATCTAGTCTTGTCAGGTGGCATTTTAAATTACTCATGTTGTGATGATGTTCTTATTAAAAAAAAAAAAAAACTGACTGTACTTCCAGACTCATAAATGCATAACAATGCAATTATACATGATACACAGGACCTGATTATGGTAATGAAATACTTTGTTATTTATTATTTTCTATGTCATTATTTTAGAGTGCTTGTCTTTTACTAATAAAAAGAAAAGATTGCTGTGAAATAGCATGTAGAGATAGCAATCTTTTGTATCTCATGTTTACTGTCTTCTTGATTGTTCCACAGGCCAGGCTGAGTGAGTGACTAATACTGTATAGATTTGTATAAATAAGTTCTTTAATATTTCCAGAATGAAGAAATTGTATGTCCCTGTTTAACAATATATGATTGTAAGTATAAGCTATGATGAGAATATAAGGTGAATGTTTCAATTTAACACATTTATTACAGTAAAGCACATAGCTATTAATCTGTCTGAAATTACTCTTCTGTTGACTCAGGTTTTGTCATTTTCTGGAGCAATAGTGGAAGTCCTCTTTCATGCGTGGGATCAAAAATGCAGTGACTGCTAAGGATGAGTGCTATTTTAAAAAATGGCATTAGCAGGATTACAGATTCTTTTTTTTTTTTTTTTTTTCAGAACCGGGGATTGAACTCAGGCCCCTGCACTTGCCAGGGAAGCGCTTATTCCACTGAGCCATCTCCCCAGCCCGGATTACAGATTCTTGATAGCAAATGCAAAAGTGTTTGTTTGTTGTTATACTTAACCCTTTCCTTTGTCACAATAGAGTCCAAAAAAGGCACTCTTTCCGATTTGTTTAGCACAGGGAATATAATGCAATTATTTTTAGGTAAAGAGTGAGAATATTAGTGAAAGTGAAACCCGTTCAACCAATCATAGAAAATATGTCTTTTGCAAAATTTTCCATTCTGCTTGTGATCTATACCAAATAACTGTAATTATTGTAAGAACAAGTGTGTAAGATAATTTATTTTAGGAATTTCAGTACTTTTTTAAATGTGTTTGGTCAGGGTCTACAGGATCTTACTACATAGATTGGACTCTTAATGATTCTCCTGTTGTCAGCCTCCCAAGGGCTGGGATTACAGGTGTGCACCACCACGCCCAGTGTTAATCACTGTTTCATTGAACCCTGGGGGCGGGGCCAGCACAGCATGCCGGGGATCGAACCTCCACTGCTGCACTTTGTCTAAGCAAGTGCTTTAGTCCACTGAGCCCTCTGGCTGGTCCTGGAATTTGAGAACATTTATAACTTCTAAGTTTTTAGAAAACCTAATTTGTCATATATAATGCCACTATCAGTAATGTTAAAAATCATGCTTTGTGACATATATTCTACTACCCAGCATCATGAGTGACTGGAAAGATTATCATAGTAATGCTTAACGAAATAACTTGTGATCACTATTTTTGATTTTTCACTTTCTCACTACCCAGTATTCTTTTATATTCTTTCACTTTCTTTGACTCAGGTTATGTGTTGACCTATGCCCAAGATCCATTGACAGTTTGCCACAATCTTTGAATGTCTCTAGAGTGTCATTAGACACTTTTTTTTTTTTTTTTTTTTTTTACAGTACCAGGGATTGAACTCAGGACCTTGCACTTGCCAGACAGGCACTTACGCCACTGAGCTGACACTTTTCTCAGATGATCAATTCACTATTTGTAGACAGTTGTGAAAACTAGTTCAGAAATAGCTTGAAATTCATAAAGGTTCATCTAGAGAGAAAAATGTCTGCGCCTTCTTTTTTTAAGTAGCCTACAACTTAGAGTCCATAGTTTTACTTGGTATTTCTTTTCTTTGGTCTATGATGATAAAACAAGATGTTTCTCACAGAGAAATCAGGTCTCATTTGGCGATGAAGAGAATACTTTATTGTTATATGATTTTCTTTAATTCCTGAAAGGTTATCAATGATATATAATGAAACTTTGTTTTTGCTGCATCAAAATAAAACATTCACACAACTCATTTTATAAAAAGACTTCCACGTTCCTGAAGGTTCTTCTTCTGGAGGCCACGTATGCTCACTGCACAGGTCTGTACTTTCACCATTACATAAACACTGTTCCTAAACAAGTTATGCTTCCCTGTAGAATTCTTCAGCTGATTCCAACTTCCTATATTTGGCCTCAGTTTTAAGGTATCATGTATCCCACTTATCTTAACCTCTTCTAAAACGAGAGTCTAGAGAACAGGGTTCTAAAAAGTAAAGTGCTGACAATAGATGGAAATGAAAATATCAGAGTCACGCAATTTATTTTTGTGAAATATTTTTGTGAAGTATTTTGGATAATCTTGACAAGGTACATAATATATCTTGATTGGTCAGTTGTTTGTTACTCCAACGAATATTTGAAGTGACTAGATGTTGGGTCTGGTATAAATGCTATGAAGAGAAGTTACAATATGATACTCTCAATTTAGTTTACTTTTCTTAGGCTGGAAATAAAAAGATATACATCTAAACATATAATTCACTAATCTGTCAATTAATTTGTTTTTTTTTTTTTTGCGGAACCGGGAATTGAACTCAGACCACTGCGCTTGCCAGGCAAGTGCTTATTCCACTGAGCCAGCTCCCCAGCCCCTGTCAATTAATTTGTTGAAAAGCCATATTGACATATATCTTTTACAAGGAAACATATTAGTTTACTAAATAAGATAAATTCCATGTTTAAATTTGAATAAGTAAAACAAACCTTCAAAGTTATTTTATGCTAGAAAATGCAGTGCTGTACAGGTGAGTTCTGCTGGTCTTTTATCCATTTAAAGAAAATAATATACTTTGCAGATCAAAATATAGAATATAGTATGAAATATAAACACTAAAAAGTGAACTGACCAGGGAAAGGAAAATGATGGACACATTCTTATATATTGGTTATGCAAACCTAATGAAGTCATGTAATGCTTGGATGGTCTCAATGTTTTCTACTATTAAATACACCATTTTATTGCTATAGCAGCACACATCAAAAGTTAATTCATGCTAGGTTTCTTTCATCAAGCCCACTAGAAGTCCATTATATGAAAATCACTATATTTGAGGGTGAAACATGGAAGCTTAATTAAGATGAAGTATCTGAGCCAGTGTGGAAGATCAAGCCTAATGACAGGCTTCATGCTTTTGCACCAAGGACAAATTCTGCTACCAATCATACTACCAAGTCTCAATAAAGTTAAAAGATTTCAATTTACATATTAATTTATTGTACATTAACTTTAAAATACATAGCACTTGCATTTTATAGGTATTTTCATAAAAATTGCATATTCTAAAAACAAGTCAGCTTATAGAGAACTTCATTTAAAGTTAGTGAGAACAGTTGTCTTAATCCCTATGCTCAATATTTTAAAACAAAATAAATGAAAACAGAAGAACATGATGTCAGTTTTTAGTGCTTGTTCATAAAATTACACGTAAATTAGTTCTGAACATTTAATTAAGATAAATAGCATGCTTTGTTACATTTGAATGCTTATGAAAACCTTACCTGATTCTTTTAATTCACCATATCTTTGTTTTGCTCTTTTCATGTGGTTTTCAATATACAGGAACAGGTAGTGATAGTATCTTTATTATCAGATACAAACCAGAAGGGGTTGAATTGCTTGATCAATTCATTTGGCCGAAGGGGATCCGTCCAACCAACTCTGCTCACAATGGGGCTTCATGGCAATGTCTGTGGAGCTCTAGCCAGCCAGGTCTAATTGGATTTTCTACATAAATCAATTGATCAGAGCTTGTTAAGACTGTCAATAACGGTTCTCTAGTTACTCTCTTTATCCCACTTTTGCATTTACGGTCTGTTAAGCTTGTCTTCCAGCTGTGCTGATTGACAGACTCTGATTATGCAGGAAAAATTTGCTCACCCAAATTAAAAAAGCAAAAGTGTTTTGATATCAGAACTTAAGATATTTTTTTCTCTTCCCAAAAGAAAACTTCTAGCATAGTACCTATCTACTTGGTATTAAATGCAGTTGATTAAGTCAGGTGGACACGCGTTTTGAAGCCCTTGAACTATGCCAGTAACTAAATGATTTTCTGGTTTCTCAGTGTATTTTTGGTTTGTCATTATAGAAGAAGAATTCTACATGAGTGTTTTTCAGAATCTGGTATTAAGTAATTTGAAAGTACAAAATGTTTATCATCATATTTTGTCTAAATATTCCAGAAATAATAGTTCATTTGTATCCCTCTTCAACTTTTCAGTTTTCTCTGAATAAATGTGTATTTAGATTCACTTTACACTGTGTTTTTGCAGTGCTGAGGATCCAAACCAGCACCCCACATTATCTAAGCAGGCACTCTGCCACTAAACTATAGCCTAATTATGACACTTTTCAAGTGAGGAGATGATATAAATTCATCAGAAATTATAGTAGAAAAGTAAATTGCTCACATAATGTGAGCAATGGAATTTACTTTGAAAATAAATTTGGAGGTTTTCTTGCACTGAGGTAGGTATTTTGTTCCCAAATTTGTTCATGCTTTCCTGAGAAATAAGTTTTCATGGACAAGAAAATAATACAAAAGTGATAAACTTGGAGTGTCACTATATTATAAATGAGCTAACAGATACATATCTGTGAAAATAAAAATATGCACTATAGTTAGAATACGATTAATCTTCATTATTCAAATTTTCTCTACTTTTATCTAAAACAAAAGAACAAATACAAATCACTCACATATGACCCAAGTCTAGCCTTCTCTTGCTTACCAGAAGAATGGATAGTTAAAGAAAATTTAAGAGACATTAATGTAACATCAGCACAAACAAACAATTTAAAACATTTTGTCATGTAAAGTATATTTACTGTGACACTCTAGGTTTACTGCTTGCCAGGAAATCAAGTCAAAGATATAATTATCAAAATTTAGATGACAAAAAAGCAAAGAACAGTGACATCGCTATTGTCAAATGCAGTCATATGAAGTCCTGAAGAAAAATTTGTGAAATGGTTTCTTCTCCTGCAGAATCCAGAGCTTCAAAATTATTACTGACAGTAGCAGCATTTATACAGACATTCTCAAGACAATAGATACTGTTTTAAATATATAATTTATTATGTTATTAGCTCTGGCGATACAGCCATAGTGGATAAGAAGCCACTACTAAGCCGAAAGTCAAGGGAAAGAAGTGCGTTCTTATGATATATGTTAGCATGTCACAAGGGTATGAGAGATCTGAATTAAGTTCTTGAATAGGCTGGTGTATAGACACAAGCATTATCATTCATAAAATGTGCCAGCTGACTGGCATTTTTTTATTGACATCTAGTACCACAGAATTTATACCTGATATAGGTTAAGGAGTTCAAACTTCTGAATATTTTAAGATTTACAGATGCCTCGTGATGGTTAATTCTGTTTCCTGAGTGATAAGAAAATCATTCTTTGCATTTATATACTTCTGAATCATTGTTTAAGAAATGATGACTGTGAGACCCTGTTAAATAAAAATAAATAACAAAAAAAATTTTCAAATGATGACAAATTTGTCTTACCATGTTTTATGAAAGTTAAATGTGAAAATGAACATAAGTTCTCTAGAATCATGACTAACACTCAGTAATTGCTAAATGAACTAACCAGGTACCACTCCTATAACTAACACACCAGGAAAATATTGCAGCCAGGATGTTTTATGTCTTTTCAGTTTACCTTAATCATCTCCGCTCTTTCTTTTTCTTCTTTTGCCTGTTTTAAGAGAGTAGAATTTTTGGGTCTATTGTCACTATCGTATCTCTTCTCACAGTTTCTACTTTTATTCAGATTTTTAATTTCATACTTTTATCATAAATCATTTTAGTTAGGTCCTTCAACTAATATTCAGTTTAGTTCTGTTTCGACAATTATCTTTTTTCTAAAGCATTTACATTTTCATGCCAATATAAGGTTTCTACAGGATAAAAAAAAATACATTTAATCTCAGGTACAAATTAAGAATCCCATTTCCACAATGCTAGAGCCTACAAAGGTTTGGATTTGGCTTTGTTTGCACTTTGAAATATTTTCTTTTACATATGTGAAATCTTGATGACTCTGAATGTGGATATAGTATTTATGTGTCTTTGTTACTTTTCTCTCATTGCTGATACAAAATACCCGGCACCAAGAATTAAGGAAGAAAAGCTTTATTTAGCTTATAGTTTGAAGAGGTTTCCATTCATAATCAGCTTGCTCCAAAGGTGGGTTGGCAAGGGGTCAGTTATTCAGAGCAGCAAAAAACAGCAAAAGCAAGGAGAGCAAAAGGAAGAGATGAAGCTTCTTCTCCTCCTTGTGTTACAAGCAGGCTACCACGCTCACTGGGCAAACGCAGCCTTCCCACAATCTTCGTGCTGTCCTCTTGCATGAGATGAGGATCGTCCCGAAATGAGGACTCTGACCCCCCTGTCAGGTCCCTTGAGTTAAACTTCTAAATGTCTCAAGCTGACAGGCCAAAGGACACTTTCTAAAGGAAGAAATTAATGCATTTTATCTCAGTTACAAACTTAGACTTGCTTTCCTGAGACGTTAGGGGCTAGAATGTTTTGGATTTGTCTTTATTTGCATTTGGGAATATTTTCATTTACATGTGTGGAATCTTGAGGATGAGATTGAATGTGAACACAATGTTTATGCTTACTGTACCTTCTATACATAAGCCTGTAGGTAATTTTATGCAGTTTTTTTTTTTTTAGCAATTTTATGCATGGAGCAAAGTTAAATGTAAAAATTTTTACTTGTGGTATCATGTTGCAACTCAGAGTTTTGGGTTTTCAAGCATTTTGGATTTCATATTTTTGGTATACAAATATTTAACCTGTATTTCTTTCAAAACTGATTATATTACTTCATTTATGAAATGTTTCTTTCAAACCCTACCAGTAGGCCCAACAAGGTAGCTCAGCGGACTAAGTACCTCCTTAGTCAAGCACAAGGATCAGAGTTCTGTCCCAGGTCAGCATGCTGTGTTGCACATGGTGGCACGGGGCTTTAATCTCAGTGTTGTGAAGGCTGAAAACAGGAGTATCACTACAAGTCTGAGCTGTGCAGTGAGAACCTGTAAATACATGAATTAAAAACAAAACAAAACAAATAAGAAAAAAAAAAAAACACTACCAGGAAGACTTTTTATTTGATTCTACATTAAGTGCTATTAACTTTCTTCATGAAGTCAGTAAAAACTGATTGTTCATGCTTTAAAATCTGCTTCATCTTTTAAATTAATTTCAAATAATGTCAATCAATGATGTCTTTAATACCAAGGTAGTTTTTATTTTCTTAGCATAATTCTGGTAAATGCAAATGTGATATAAGAAATTAAACTGAAGAATTGTATTCCCTACATAGTTTTCTTGCCTCCCCAATCTGGTGCTGGATTCATAACTTTGCTGATCTGGTCCAAAGCCTGTTCTGATCTGACACCTGTAGTCAGGGAGGTGGATAGTTCTTGTTCTATATACACTAAAATAGTGCACAAAATAAAATCTGTTTCTTCCTTCATCCATGGCTTCTTTTTTGGCTTCTTTTCAGAATTATTTGTAGATTCTAAGAGAAAAGTACTTTTATATGACGTTGTCATCACTGTATGTGATTTGAGTCCCAGCTGATGTCATCAACTTGTTCTACTAAGCTTTCTACTTGCAGAAATTATTCTCTGTTCTTATTTCTTGGGGCTATTGCTTCTTATTTCCACCTGTGGTATCACATTCCTTTCATTTTTACAATTCTGTGTATAATCCCTTATGGTCTCACTGATATCCTAAGGTACAGTTTATTTCCATAAGAAATGCAATTTTATGATTAATCATACACGTGGACCCCAGAGATGGTGGAAAAACTTTTCTTGTTTACTTGATTGTTTTCAATATTTTCCTTCAGAGTACCTAGGAGTCCTCATTGCTCCATATGGGAACTGTGACACCAGGGAGCCCCTTCCTTGCACCACTTGTTTCTTTCTTCCTTTAATTCACAGCAGTCTCCTCAGATGTTTCTCATTTCTCTTCTCCCACTAAGCACCCACAGCTTTCACTACACTCCACCTACATTCTCTAGTTGTAAGCTTTAACTGAACTGCTTACCACAGAGGCCAAGTGGGAACAGGTAATGGTCAATGTGGATTTAAAGAGTGAGGCAAAAAGGTTGAAAAATGGTCTAGACAGATTTACAATAATGTAAGAGCACAAGTCAAGTGTCTACACAAATGTTCAAGTCTATAGCTCCAGGTTCTGGCATAGTTATTGTCTCCATTTTGTGGTTGTAAATAGAAATTTAGTTTTTTTTTTCATTTTTTAAGACTTTCATTTTTTCTAGTTTTATAGGAACCTAGGTCTTGGAAAATGTCAAACTCAGGCCTGATCTAACATGGCTGATTAGAAGGAATAGCATATCAGAGACACCTGGGTAAGAGTCACTGAGAAAAAGAAAGCCTTTGAAATAAGAGAAGCAATCATCCCCTGAAGTGGAAAATCAATTTGAGGGATGATTCATGTAAATCAAACCAAATGTCTGGATTATTGCAAAGGGAAAACAGTCCCCTTACTGTTAATTCACATCACCCTGAGCCCTCCAGGAAGCACATTTTGACAGAGAAGCCTTAACAACCTGAGGGAACAAATTGGCATTGCAGAGGCCAGACTCCTATAGACTCTTCATATACCAGTCCTTTCCACTCATTGTTCTCCCTAGTACCAGAGGACACTCTGTCCTCTGCATACTCTCTCCAGTGCTCATCACAGCCCAGGGAAGGCAACACATTTTAGGCACAAAGAAGTTAGACATTGGGTCAGCACCTAGTCCTCTGACAGAAGCTGATATTAAACATCCTGGAGACACTGAGGTCAGAATTAGACTGGACAGCTGGTGCAGAGGAAGCTCTTTGGATGAAGACCAGAGAAGTGTAAGTTCACAGGAAATCCTGAACATTGAACCCTGTCCTCACAGTTGTCCAAAGGCATACTGATAGAGAGGAAAGCAAACATCAGTTGACAGAGCTATTCAAGATAATTAAAGAGGAGCTAAAGAAACTTGGTGAACCCAAAGAGGACATGATCTATGATGATGGGACTGTCATACAAACATACCACTGTGAATATGGAAAAAATAAAACATGGAATGAGTCAACTAAAATAGTTAACAAGAGTGAAAAATTTCCCAAAATACACACTCCATGGAAAAGTGTAAGGTAGATAGATATATCAGAGTAACACAGTTATATGTAATTTACAAATTAAAGAAATGATCAATGTGAAGACAGGTTTTTGAAAGTGTAGACAAAATTATAAATCATGACAAATTATATAAAGAAGTCTTAAAATGATAAGCAAGGAGAAGAAAAAGAAATAATCCAACAGCTACTGGACACTAAGAAAACTGGCTAAGGCTAATTGGAGTTAGAGAAAAATTAAAAGATAGCATGCATAGAATGACAATTTCTTTACACACATAATGACTTTTTTCAAATAAGATAAACTATTTGAACATACAGAAAAATTAGGATTCAGAATATCCAATAACCAGAATCAACAAAGGAGCTTCCTGCCTCACATCTTAGTCACCAACTCTGATGTCCCACAAAAAGACATAATCTTAAAATCTGTCAGAGAAAAGTAAGAAAAATCATGTGTAAGGGTAAACCCATCAGAATTACAGTAGACTTCTCAATAGCACTTTAAAGGCCAGAAAATATTACAGTGAAGTGCTGGAAGCCCTAAAACCAACAACTTTCAAAAGAGATTAATATATCCTTCAAAACTGCCTTTCAAAATTGATGAAGAAATAAGAGCATTCCACAACATAACACCACATTAGGAGATATGTGCACACCATACAGCCGTCCGAGAGACACTCAAGAACATTCTAGACAGATAGAACAAAATGGATGAGTGGATACATTATGGAAGGAAAGAAGTAAAACAAATAAAAAGTTGTAGGAGTCATCGACAGAAAAAGAATGCAATGAAAAGAATAAATGAATACATTATAATAATACTTTTCAATGTAATTTCTTTTATAAATGACTAATTAAGAGAGATCAGCAGACTGAATTATAAAACAAAATCCAATAGTATATGAAATTTAAGAACATTATCTACTAAAAATATGGATTATAACTTAAAAGGTGGAAAATATTTCAGGCACTAACATCTCAAATAAAGCTGGTGTAGCAATTTTACTCTCATACAAAATAAGTTAGAAGTTAAAATTGATCTGAAGAAGCAGAGATGTATAGTATATATGATTTAAGAGAACATTCTAAGAGATATGACTATAAAAATTCACTTTTACATGTTTTAGCAGCAGATATGCAGGCACCTAATTTCATAAGCAAATGATACTTAACACGAGGATCAATTAAAATCCAATATAACATAGCTGGTGAACTCACTACTCCGCTTTCACAAACAGACAAATTACCAAACAAAAATTCAATAAAGAGATAGAGCTCAGTCACACATTCAAAGAACTACAGGGCCAGCCAGATAGCTCAGCAGACTAAAGCGCCTCTTTGGGTGGAGTGCAGTGGTCAGGTTTGATCCCTGGCATGCTGAGCCAGCCCCATCTGTTGGGTGTGCTGAGATGGCAATTGAGACAGGGCATGGTGGTGCACACCTACAATCCCAGTGTTTGTAAGGCTGAAAACAAGTGGAACACTACAAGTCTGATCTATGTAGTGAGATCCTGTACACCCTGCAGACCCTGTTCTAAATTTATATAAAAGAGAACTTCATAGATATGGAGAGAGTGCCCTAGCCCACTACAACAGACTACACATTTTTCTCAACAGCAAATGGAAATTTCTTTAAAATATACCACTTAATAAATAGCACAGAAACCCTGTTTAAATAAAAACAAAAGCATCAAAATCACCTCATGTACTGTACACGATCTGGTCACTGTGTGTTGACAGTAGAAATCAATCACGAGAGAAACCACAGAAAATTTATGAGAGCCTGGAAATTTAAAACACACTCCGAACACTTAATAGGCCACAAAAACATAAAGGAAGAAATTAAGCAAATTTTGAATCAGATGTCAATATTGGTACTAGTACAATATTCCAGATCCTATGGGACAAATGAAAATAGTCCTAAGGGGGAAATTCAATGCTCCTGTTAAAAAAGAAAAAAGTGAGCTCCAATAAGTTACCTACTGGTGAAAAACATGATACTAAATACACCACAACAGCCCAAACCCAAACTGCTTTTACCACAGAAAAAAATAAAGATAAGAGAAGAAATTGATTTCATTCAGACTAAAAATTCAATACAAAGAATCATAGAATTCAAGACCTGATTCTTTGGATGAATAAATAGACAAATCATTAACCAAATTTAAAAAAGAAGATACATTTAGCAAAGAAACAGACAAACTTAAGGGGGCCAGCAAGACAGCTCAGTGGTCTAAAACACCTGCTTGGGCATGCTTAGGCAAAGCACAGTTATCTTGGTTTGATCCCCAGCACCACATGCCTTGTCAACCCTGCTCCCAGGGTAGGCTGAGCAGGCCACAAAAAATACAAAAAAGAAAGAAAGAAATGAAACAGACAATTTAAAACAGATACCACAGAAACCTGAAAGTTTGTTAACTATTATGTCAAATCACACTCTAATAAATTGGAAAATCTTGAAGAAACATACAGATTTCTAGTCACGTACAAATGATCAAAACTGAATGAAGAACATATCACAAACTCTGAACAATGAAGAAACAAGCAAGCAACTCAAGGCAATAATAATAAAAATCTATAAAATAAAAATTTTCCAGACCAACTAGATTCACTATTTTATTATATAAAACCTTCAGGAAGGCTGTAACACCAGTATAGCTCAAACTCTCATGAAGTCAAAGAGGAAGGAGAATTTTCAAACTCATTGTTGAAAGTCATCATCACTGTGATCCTCACACGATGGAGGCCAAGACTCAAACAAAAACAAATAGTATAGTTGAAACTCCTCAATAAACAAAAATACAAACCTCCTCAATAAGCTGTTGATAAATCCAATGGGACAAATCATCAAGAGGATCATGCATCATGACCAAGTACATTTAATTCCACGGATGCAAGGATTATTCAACATATACAGTTCAAAACATGTAGTATATGATGTAAGCATAAGCAAGGCCCAAATCCATACGATCATGTCATTAGATGCAGAAAAAACTTTTAACAAACTGCAACAACGTCTACTTGTGTAGAACCAAACCAGATAGATAGATGATAGACAGATAGACAGATAGTGAGATAGACAGACAGACAGACAGACAGACAGACAGACAGACAGATAGATATGTTGCATGTAGCTAAGGTAGATAGAGATATAGCCAGTCAGATAGGGATAGGTCCTCAAGAAGATGGTATGAAAGACAAGATGTCTTTGTAACTTTGGGAGAGACAGACACCTCTCCTGTAGGCCAGACAACAAGACAAAAGATAAAACTAATGCCCCCACATACCTACCGAAGTATAAACACCAGGGTTTGATATTTTAAATAGTTGTCTTTCACCTTGAGAAAGCTAGAAGGAGCCACTAACCAAGCCCCTACAGGAAAAACTCTTGTTCTATATTCATGCCCACTTGTTACATGACTTGTTTCTCCTATTTTATCTTAATTTAATCAATGTTACCTGAGCAGTTATGGTAATAATCTTATTGACTGACCATAGTTTTGCCCAACTTCTTGCAACCTAATGAGTTCCCATATTTTCTAGCTGCCTATTCTCATGATTTTACTCTATAAAACGTCTAGAGGGCTGGACAAATAGATGAGTGGATTACAGTGCCTGCAAGTAGGTACAGGGGCTGGAGTTCCATTCCTGGGCCTGCTGTGCTGGCCCTGCCCCCTGGCATGCTGAGATGGTGAATGAGACTGGCCATGGTGGCATGCACCTGTAATCTCAGCTCTTGGGAGGCTGTAAACAGGCAAATCTCTACAAGTCTGATCTAGTAATGAGACTCTGAACACCCTGTAGAACCTTCCCTGAAATACAAAAATAATAATAATAATAATAATAATAATAATAATAATAAAATCTTTGAAAAAGACAGATTCCTGGGTTACCCACTTAGGTGCCCCTTCTGTTCCTCTCTCAAACAAGATTTTTCATTCCATCAATAAATATATT
>NDGM011199588.1:0-11052 GCA_002564305.1 Octomys mimax | reverse complement strand
AAAAAAAAAAAAAAAAAAAAAAAAATTCATGAAAACAGAAAATAAGAAGCCAATTGTTTCCAGAGCCTGAAAAGAGTATATAGTATTGTCACTTGTCATTTTCAAGAGGAGATGAGATGCTGAGTTTTCAATTCATTGGAATTGCAATTCAGGTAACTCAGCAATATGGGTTGTGGAACAGGTCATGGGGAGGGGCAAAGTGTAGCTTTCTCTCAAGGGGTAGTAACCTTGAACTGATGCAGTTTGAACTACAACCTAAGGAGGATTTGTTACTCTCTGGAAAAGCCAGACCAAAGATTGACTGAATCCTGTCCCTGGTTACCTATTTGAAAGTCACAGATTTTGTTCTTATTCTGCTTCAGGCTGTAGAATGGAAAATCCCTCCCCCTACCCACTGGGAATTCCCACTGCATTGCATGGAAGGTCTGTGTGTGTAAAGAGCGCGTGAGCAGGGAGTGCGGGCCCAGAGAAAGGAGGTGTTCAGTTGTCTTGGTAAAGAATTTGTACACCATGTGTTCACAGCTTGTTGACAGGTATAATTATCGGTATTGTCTTTTTCTGTGTGCTGGGGTTCTGAAGCACATTTTCAAATTTGTGACTATCAGATGCTTGATCAAGTAGCTTCTCCTCAAGGGCCTGAAAAGGGGAAGAACAGTGAAATCTGTGATCAGTATTCATTTATTAAGTCCAATATGCTAAAAATATCAACAGAGCATGTTTTGTGTGAGAACAGTGAAGATTATTTTGGGCACGAACATTCATGCATAATCTTCCACATGTGAAAAAAATCACTTGATGTTTATAAAGGAAGTAATTACCAAACAAAGCCAAGAAAGCCACAGTTATTCCCCCAAATGAAATAAAAAACACTCGTTTGGAGACATTTCAAACACAGAACGTTTCTTCCCATCATTTCCAGATGAGAGTACTTTTCTTCATGAAACATAAATAACATTTACATTACAATATCTCAGGGCACCTAGTAATGTTTTGTTTCCGTGAATGCCAAAACCGACATGCAAAACAGGCTTTTAATAAAATTATTCTCTCTGCACTGACACTCCAGCTGTTGGGTCTTCTCAAGATGCTGTAAGCCCCCAAGATGCCATAGAGAAGGCTGAAAATGTAAGCGAGGGCACTGTGCCCATCAGGAGCCCGCTTATAAGATATTATGTAAAAGTACAAGGGCTATTGACGTTTTAGCCACTGAACTGCTATTACTGCTACTACTATTCCTGCTATTACTAAAACTTTTCTTTTCTTTTGCAGAAGGGAAAGGGACCAAGGAAGGGGGGGAGAAGGGAAGCAGAAGGAGATAGAAAAAGAGAATTAAGATGTCATAAACATGTACCAGTTTTTCCCTATGAATACAATCATTACGTACTGCAAAATGTACCAAAAATGCAGATCGAATAGCTAAACTTAGTGAGTAGTTTCTTAATTGTCATATATTTTGCCAAGGATCTTTTTTTTCATTAATATTCACAACAAATAGTCATACTCAGTCTGACTGAATAGCTTCCTAAAGGTCATTTAAGTCATAAGTGACAGATATCTACATACTGAGTTTTTAATTCATTAAAATTATCATACAGTTGCATTTCCCAAGAGAATAGACTCAGATCTGGGGGATCTAGTAAGATTCTTGGAGCGCTTTCTGTCCAGAGGTGCAGTAAGCCTAAGAGGTACAGTGGGCAAGTATGCAAAATGTGAGTCACTGAAACCTGTGAAGAACCATCTGTGCCCAGTGGGCTCCTGATTTCCCACAGTGTTATGACTCACAGTTTAACAATTCATTCTGTTAAACAAAAGCCTCTTTTTCATCCTAGTATGAGTTATTTGGGTCAAACTGCCTAGTTACTTCTTACATGAGCCATTGTGGTAGGTAGAATAGTACCACCCATATCCTAAATGCATCTGAGTCCTAATCCCCATAATTTGCAAATATCTTAGATCATGTCAAAGGAAAATTAAATTAGCAGATGATATTGTGGATGCGAATCAGTTGAAGTTAAAACAGAAACATTATTAAGAATGACTCAGTTGCATCTATTGTAATGAAAAGAAACAGAGGGATGGGTCAAAGAAAAATCTAAAAATGAATTAAAAATTCTTTAGATAAAAATAAAAATATGTATGATCCAGTAAAATTAGTGCTTAGAGGGAAATTTATAATGTTGAATATGTATGTTAGAAAGAAAATTTAAAATTAATAAGTGAAGCTTCTATTTTAGAAAACTAGAAAAATATTATATACAAAGTAAGCAGAAGAAAAAGAATAATACAAATTAGTGGAGCAGAAATGAATGAAATTGAAAAGAATCTATTAATATAGAAAATCAATGAAACAAAAAACTAGTTCTTTCAAATGATCAATATTAATAAGCCTCTAGTAAGGCTAACATACAAAAAGAGAAAGAATACAAACTATCAATATCAGAAACCAAAGGTGACATCACTTAAATCTGATGGACATTCAGATTTTCATAGTAAAAAATTGGATAAACTAAATGAACTTGAAACAATCAGCAAAACTTCATATAAGAAATAGATAATCTCAGTAGGTCTATCTTTCTAAAAGAAGTTGAATTTAAAAAATTTAGTAAACCTTCTAAAGTAGAAAGCCCCAACTCAGAAAGTTTCATTGAGGAATTCTACCAAGCACTTAAGGAAAAAAAATTATAAGCATTCTCTGTTCTCTTTATGAAGATAAAATTAGAGGAAATATTTTCAAATTCATTCAATATGGTCAGTTACTTTAAAAACATGAGATAAATGCAGGAAAATAAATCCACAGATGGATATTTTCTATGAAAAAATAAAAATTCTCAAGAAAATATTAACAAATCAAATTCAATAAAGTGTAAGAAATTTAATGACCACCCACAAGAGATTGGTGAAACTACTGTATGCTTATGTATGAAACTCTACATAGTTATTTCAAATGTACATCTAAACTTATTAGTATGAGCCATACTGTTTATTTGTTCAATTTTAATAATCGAATATTTGGCATATGAAGCATGAACGTATATAAAACACATGCTGTCTCTTTTCCTCAAATCTTTTTTTTTGGGGGGGGGTACTAGGGGTTGAACTCAGGTCCTTGCACTTGTCAGGCAGGTATTTATTCTACCGAGATATCGCCCCAGCTCTATCGCTTTTCCTGTAGGCAAAGCATTCAGTTTCTAGAAGCAGCAAAAAGCAAGAAAATGAATTTTCCCCTAGAGTTTTATCAACCTTAGTGAGACACTGTGGCACTTCTGTCGTACAGAAATCCAAGATAATAATTTTTGAAATTTTAATTTTGAATTGACAATAATTACATGTATTTATGGGACACAGTATGATGTTTTGATAGATGTCTATATTGTGGGATCATTAAGTTAGAATAATTAACAAATCCATCACCTTGCATACTTACATGTTTTTGTGTGGTGAGAATATTGAAAATCTATTCTTTTCATAATTTTGAAATATACAAAGCATAAACATATATTATAGTCACCATTCTGTGAGTAGATCATTGAAGCTGATTTCTCTTGTCTAAGCAAAATATATGTCCTTTAATGAGTAGTAATCATCCACTCCTTTTGCATTCTCTGGTAACCACCATGCTACCTTCTACTTCTTTGTTTTGCTCAGGTTTTTTTGAGACAAGGTCTTGCTATGTATATAGCTGAGGCTGCTGACGAGCTCACTGTGTAGCTCAGGCTGGCCTTGAACTCATGATCCTCCTTCCTCTGCCTCCCAAGTTCTGGGATTACAGGTGTGGGCCATCATGCCCGGATCTTCAGAGTTCAAATGTTTTAGATTCCTCATATAAATGAGATCATGTAGTACTTTTCTTTTGGTGTCTGCCTTATTGTACTTAACATACTGTCTTCTGTACTCATCCTTTTTTCTTGAAAATACAGGATTTCTTTCTTTTAAACACAAATAAGATTCTATTGAGCAGAAATATCACATGTTTTGTGCAAACCTCATGTCGTCCCTCTAGTATGAGACCCTGAAGAAGTAATGAAAATCTATAAGGAACAAAAGACACTATAAAAGGGAAAGAAGCTGTTCAATATGAGGCAAGAACTGGGATGAGGAAAAATGACAGAAGGGGAAAAGATAAATTAGGTATAAATGCAGAATAGTTTGGATGATTGTATTATTCACTTCTGCTGGTCTTTTGAAAGGCACGGTTAATGCTTACAAGCTTTTTCTTTTTCCTCTTTTTTTTTTCCCTCTTTTGAATTTCTTATAACTTTTTGTTATTGTTTTTAAATGGATCCCTAAAAAAAGAAATTAAGAAGAGAAAAAGGACAAACAATTGAAAAAAAGAGACAAAACAAATTAAGCATTAACTGCTCCTTTTCATACACCAGCAGAAATTCACAGTACAGTTGTTCAAACCATCCTGCTTACATACATAGATAAATCTCATTCTCCCACTCTCTCCCCTGTCCTTCTCCTCAACTCAGTAACTCTTTACTTTCAATAAGCTCATTCCTTTTTCCCTGTATCTACTGTACCCTACAAATTCCATTTTTCTCTTTTAGGTTCTCACACTAAAGAGACAATATGATGTTTACACATGCAGGTCTTATTTATTTCACATTTGAGTATGTTCTCTAGTTGCATTCATTTGCTGACAAAAGACTCAAATTTATCGTATTTTATAGCTGAATAACACTCCTTTGTGTAAAAATAGCACATCTTTTTTTATCCATTCTTCAGGTGATGGGTATCTGGGTTGTTTCCACGATTTAGCTATGACAAATTGAGCTGCTATAAACATGGGTACACATATTATCACTGTGGTATGAGGTTTCTATGTCTTTCTGGAAAAAATACCCAGGAAGGGAATTGCTGGTTTGAATGAGATCTCTAATCCTAGGTTTTTAAGGAATCTCTATACTGATTTCCATAGTGGTTGTATCAGTCTGCACTCACACCAACAGGGCAGAAGGGTTTCTTTTTCACCAGAGCCTCTCCAGCATTTGTTATTGGCTGAGTTCTTGCTGTTAGCCATTCTTTCTGGGGTGAGATGGAATCCCACTGTTCTTTTAATTTGCATTATCTCAAATGACCAATATTGAACATTTTTTTCATATACTTACTTGCCATTTGTGTTTCTTCCTCTGAGAAGTATATATTCATTTTAATACCTAGTTTTGGATTGGACTTTGTATTTGAGGGGCCTGATTTTAATTCTTTGTGTGTTCTAGATAAAAGGTCTTTGTCAGAGGAACAGTCAGCTATAATTTTTTTTTCCAGTTTTTGGGTTTATTTTTAATCTGTTGGTGATTTGCTTTGAAGTGCAGAAACTTTTCAAAAAGATGAGATTCCACTTGTTGATTCTTTGAAGTATTTCCCTTGCAATTTGGTTTTTGTTCATGAAGTCTTTACTTAACCATATGTCTTTAACATTTCTACCTACATTTTTCTTCAAAAGACTTATTGATTTTGTTTTAATGTTTAAATTCTTGATCCACTTTGAAGGTAGTTTAGTGCATGGTATAGGCACAGGCCTAATTTTTACCTTCAGCATGTGTGGAAGGCCAGTTTTTCTAGCACCATTTATTAGACAGTTTATCTCTCTTCCAGTGAACATGCTTGGACTCTTTAATAATAAGGTCATTGTGTGTGTTTGTAGTTGTGCCTGCATCTTCTAATATGTTCCACTGATCCTCAGGCCTGTCTTTATGCCTGTACCTTACTGATTTTATCACATCAACTCTATAGTATAATTTCAGGTCAGGGCTTTTGATATCTCTTGCCTTTACTTTGTTTCCCAGAATTGCTTTTGATATTCTGTGTCTCATATGATTCCAGGTGAATTTCAGGAAAATTTTCTCTAGCTCTGTGAGGTATACTAATGGTATTTTAATTAGAATTGCATTGAATCTATATAACAATTTTGGAAGTATGACCATTTTCACAATGTTCGTTCTTCCTATCCAGGAGCATGGACTATCTATTTTGTCAAAGCCTCTTCAATCTCTTTTCTCAGAGTACTGTAATTTTCACTGTGTAAATCTTTTATGTCCTTTGTGAGATTGATTCCTAAGTTGATCCATCTCTTTGTGACACTGGTATGCTAACTTCCTCCATTTTTATTGTATTATTGTTTGATTTTTCATGTCTGTTAAAATTTGTTTTATGTAGGAGGGTGCTCCTACATTGGGTACATATGTATTTATAAATGTTACCTCTTCTTCTTCCAGTTTTACCTTAACAAGTATGTGGTGACCTTTTTTATCTCTGAATAATTTTTGGCTTGAAGTTGATATTGTAAGTAACCAGGATAACTATCCCTGCTTTTTTTCTTATTTCCTGTGTTATGGGGCACTGTTTTCCATCTTTTGACTTTAGGTCCGTGAATTTTCTTTTGAGTTAAATGTGCTACTTGTATGCAGCATATTGTTGCATTTTGTTTCCTAATCTACTCTGATAGTCTATTTCTTCTGATTGATGAATTGAAGTCGTTTACATTGATGGTTATAATTGATACATATAGGCTTATCTTTATCATGCTACTTTCCTGCTATAGGTTCCATACTGTTTTTTTACTTAAATAAAAGTTTTATTAAAAAATGAATAATGGACATTACATTCTCATTGATGAAAGAGTGTAGAAGTGCCTGTTGGCTTCCCAAAGGGATCAAACCTGAGTCTGATTAAGTCTTTGAATCCAGAAACTTGTAAATTTACTGCTGAGTTACTACAGGTAGGTAATTTTTAAAACATGGCAGTGCCATATCTTTATTGTCAGATCATGTAGCTATTACATAATTTCTCCATTTTAATCCTCATTTAATCTTAGTTCTAAAAGTAATTGCACATATAATGCTCATTGCAAGTATTTTTTGTTCTTGTCTGTCTAGTTATTTTGTTGATTTGAGTCTTGTGTTCTAACAGATTCTTTAGAGTTCCATATTTTTTATTTAATTACTTGCTCTGTTTGGTGGTTCCTTTCTATTGTTCTTGAAGCTGTGGTCATTTCTTTCTCTTTCTAGAATATCCTGTCAGTATACCTTTTAGGGCTGTTTTGGTGATCATGAATTTCTTCAATTGTTCTTTGTCATGGACGGATCTTATTTGGCCATTGAATTGGACAGATAGTTTTTCAGGGTACATCAATGTGGATTGGAGGTTATTTTGTTTCAGGACCTGAAATACTTCACTCCAAGCTCTTCTTGATTTGATGACCATGATTCTGATGGACTTTCCACTGTAGGTGGATCTGTTTCTTCTCTCTAGCAGCTTTTAATATTCTATTCTTTTTTTTTTCTATTCTTTTGCTGAATTTCTGAGATCTTCATTATTATATGTCGGTGGTATAGATTTATTGTGATTACAGCCATGTGGAGTTCTATATGCCTTGCTTATCCATATGTCAGTTTATTTTCTCACATTTGGAAAATTTTCTGATAGTACTTCTGCAAATAGTCTTTTTATGTCATTTGTGCTGTCTCCTGATGCTTCATTGACACATACTATTATATTATTTTTCTTTCCATCATCTTGTAGCTGCTAAATTGTTATTTTCTGGTTCCTTGTTAATTTTAAGAAATTTTTAAATTTCAGGTTCATTAGCTGCAACACTGTCTTTGAAGTCTGAAAAATCTGTCTTCGGCTTCACTGAAGTAGTTTTGCCAGCTTTCAGTGGAGTTCTTAATTTCCTGGATAATTGTTTGAATTTGTTTCATGTATCCTAATTCTTTCCTGTATTGTTCATTCAATGTTTCCATCATTTCTCTATTATCCTCTATTTTTCTATGTCATATTGAGCTGTGCTGAGCAATTCTTTCATGATTATTATCCTTTCTTTTCAGACCTGAGAGATTATTTCTTCTGTAGCCCGATGGACTTGTTTCTTTACTTCAGCTGCTATCATTTCAGAGATTTCAGGTATGTGCTTTCCAAGTTCTCATATGTCTCTGTCTCCTGGATTTGCTTTGGGTGGGCTAGAGGATTGAGACTGCCTTTTCCTCCTGTGTTTTGGCAGCATTTTCGAAGCTCCCAGTAATCATCTAGACAGAGTCCTACAGGCTGCTTAGCATCTGCCAAAGTTCTTAAATTGCACCAGGCAAGCTCCATGCATGCATGCACTAGACCCACAGAGCACAGCTTACCCACATTCTTAAGGCCATTCAGAGTCATCCTAAGTTCTTAGAAATCTGGACTGGCACCAGAAGAAGGTCCACACCTGTGAGCTGGGGGCTAAGGAAGGTCAGAGCTTACCAGAGTCCCACAGACTGCCTTGAGTTCACCAAAGTTCTTAAATGGCACAAGGAAAGTCCTGCACTTGTGTGCACTGGGCCCACAGACTGCAGCTCTCCTACATCCTGAAGGCCACTCAGAGTCCTCCTAAGTTCTTAAAAGTTTGGAAGGGCACCTACTTAGGGTCTAATTTCTTTCTTCATCTTGTAGATACTAAGTTGTCCTTTCTACCATTGACTGAAGACCACTGACTCAGACTTCTTGATTGTGCATTCCTTACACTTCCGTTGAAAACGAATTGACTCTAGATAAGTGTTAATTTCTCAGTATCATTGATGTACCCTTTATTATGCTAGTATTTTTATTATGCTAGTATTATGGTTTTTTGATTACCATAGCTTTGCGATAGATTTTGAGGTCAAGTAATATGACATTTCTAGCTTCATTCTTTTGCTCAATATTTGCTTAAGTTTTCAAGGTCATCTGTGATTACACATAAATGTGCTTGTTTTTTTTTCCATTTTTATGAAAGATGACATTGGAATTAAGGGTTCTAGTGACTCCTACAGAATTATAAAAGAATGTTTTGGGTCATTTTTCAGTCTGTCTATTTAGGGTAATTTTGTTAGACCAATAGAAAATAAGTACAGCCATCATGATGACAGTCTTTTAAGTATGGGGTATTGTTTTATAAGTTACTGGTAACAGTGATATAGATACTGTGAATAGCAGGAGACTGAAGCCCCATAACAGATATATGAGATTAAATTTTGAGGAGATCATACATGTAAGGAACTCCTATGTTCCTTTGCAGAATCAGTGGCAGACTGATGAATACAAGGGGTTGTGGTGCTCATATTTCTGGGTTTGAATGTTGGCCCTATCACTTGCTAACTGTGAAAGGCTGCAAACATTTTAAGAACTGTGTGTCTCAATTCCCTAATTAAAAAGAAGGCTTAAAAATAGTACCCAGTCTTTACTGGGCTACTGTGAAGATTAAGTACTTAGAAGCGCTCTTGGCATGCATTAATTATGTAAAAAACGTTAGTCAGCATTAAGATTATTTTGGCTCCAGCTTTCTGCCTGCCTACTCTGTGCACCTTAGATTCCCTTTTGTCAGAGCCACCCTCTTCTCTGGGGCCTGGCTCTTCTGGTGCCTGGGGCCAGTGGTTTCAGTAGTGATTCCCTGGATCAGATGCTCAGAATTACAGCTGTGCTAGAAGTAATAGAAAACAAAGAATAATTTCACAGGAGCTTTTTTCCTTCCAAATAAAGGAAATGGGGCTCTGAAGAGGAGCAGGAAATAGCCAGGGAAGCCATCGACAAATGTCAGCTACTCTGTATGTCTGTAACCATTTAATGTAGTTTTGAATGAAACAAATTCTCTGCCCTACTTGCAGCAATGGAGGTCAAGACATTTTTGTCTTGATTTTCTTGTATTACTCATGTTCAATAAAGAATATTCATCCTTCTTATTTTTAGACACTGGAAATCAGAAGGACATATAAATGTATGCATGAGGTTTCCATTTTAAACTCAGATGCTTATATATGTAATACTCTTTCTCAAAATAAGGGGAATAACATTAAAAACCCCATTTATACTCTTTGTTTAGATTTCCGTCATGTAATTGTACAGTAGTCAATACTTTTTACATTTTGGACAATACAGTCTATTCTTGATTATCAAACATAGAAGTCAGGGGAAAAGACCATTGATTTTTACTTGAAAAAATTTAAAAGTAAGTATAAGAGACAAATTCTTCCCATATGACTTGCATTCAACTTATTTTCTGTTTACCACTGGTTGCTACTCATAATTTATGTTATCTCAGATAAAAGATGTTATTCCTGAGTTTGATAATTTAAAGTATTGTTTTTCTTCTGATTGAAAATAAGATAATATCTGGCAAGTGTTTTAGTTTAACTGAATGTTGGTTGACAAGTCAAACTTAAAACTCAAATTTGAGACATGTTCCAATTTAAGTAGGTCTAATAAATTTAAAAATTTTTTTAAAAACAAAAGCTGTAGTATGAGATAGCAAGTATAACAAATCCCATTTGATCATTAAAAATTGAATTAAAAATTAAATAAGAGCTAATATACATCTCCTTGTCCAAATTCACCATAAAATCCATGGGGAAAATGACTTGGTATATTTTATTTGCACTTGAAGTGATCACTACACTTGCATCTTAAAGGGCCATGACTGTGTATTGCAAATACCATCCTCACAGGCATACAAATTTCATATTCAGATGAATAGAATTTTACTGTATCTTGTTCCAAAAAAAAAGAACAAAAGTAAATACAATTTATAAATGTCTTTTGCTAAAAATGTTAGGCTTTGGTAAGGCCATAACGGGAAATTTGGAGGTGACTTAATGAAGACTGATGGGGCAGAGAAATAAATCTGAGTATATGGTCCAGCAAACACTCCTGACCCCATTGTATACTTCCAAAGATGATTAAGGACGAGGGATATAGCTCAGCGGCTTAAGTGCCTGCTGGAAAACACAAGGTTTTGAGTTCAATTCCTGGTACAAAATCTGAATGGCAAAATATGTCTTTTGAAGCACTTCTAAACAAATCTACTCAGCCTGGATATTTTAAATCAGTTAAGAGAATTGTTTAACAATACAATAGTATTGTTTTGTTGTTTTTTTTTACTTCTCTATATCAAATTTTTTTATTAATTTTATTGAGAAACAAGTAGCAATGAGACAGTTTCAGAACAGATTAGTATGACAGTTTCAATAATTAATACATTGCGCTGGGGAGACTATATGATATCTTACCAATTATGATTATATTGTCTTTAAAATAATTTTTATA
>NDGM011199584.1:0-11270 GCA_002564305.1 Octomys mimax | reverse complement strand
CTTACTTTTTTTGGAACCAGGCACATTTTGATAGTGATGTGAGAACATTTGTGACTCTTAGTGGAGTTACCTGTAGATCCTGTCTCCCATCACAGAATAGGTGAAAATCTTGTCATTTATTCTCCACAGAATCTGAGATGAGCCAACCTTCCTGAGCCATGCAACCCTCTTCCTCCTGTGTGGGGATGACTGGCATCTGTAGAACATACCTGGAAGTGTCAGGCCCTATCCCATATTTCTCACAGACATCACCAGTGTCATGGCCTATCTGTCTAAAGAGTCAGACAGGCTGTGCACTGACTGCTGTATGGAGAGCTAGCCATTTAACAAGGAAGCCTGAAATTGTCTCAGTCTGGGATGCTGGTTTCTGTAAATGGCAAACACTGAAATCTGTCATCATCCATGAATATAGATTTAAAATTAACATTTAAGTCAGAGTCAGGATTATTAGGAAAACATCAGTTATGAAAAGCATATTATTTCTAAGTACTCATTGTTCATGTTCTAGTGTTGGCTCTGCTGATCTTGTACATGCTTTCAGAACAAGTGCAAATTAAATTCTGCAGCATTTGTCATGTCCAGTTAGGGTAGAGAAAAAGCAGCTCTTCTGTTTTCTTTCCAACTTTGCCATGTGTTACTGAGGGTAGTTTGTCAAAACTTAAGCAGAAAAATCAGAGCTGAAAAAGTCACTTCTCCATGATGGTGTGAATGTAGGAGGTGGCAGTGAAAACAGTACTGCAGAATGTAGTGTGTACCTGAGAAGCTCACAGTGTGAGCATTGAGATCACTATTTTCCTATCGGCACTTTTTTCTTTTGAAACAGTCTTGATATGTAATTCAGGCCGTGAACTCACTTCATAGCCCAGCTTGGCTTTGAACTAAGTGATTATCCTGCCTCAGCCTTCTGAGTGTTGGTATTATTATAATGTGTGCTAATTTTGTGCTCTCATTACTTTACTTTGTAAAACTTCTGTAATTTTTTCCATTACAGGAACTCTCATGATCCTCAAGTCGGCATGTAGCAACAACCCAAGTTACATTGACAGGCTCATCTCTGTTTTTATGCGCTCCCTGCAGAAGATGGTCCGAGAGCATCTAAATCCACAGGCAGCATCTGGGAGTACAGAAGCAACAGCAGGTGATAACCTGATTCCCTTGTTTCCCTAGTCTCTGCTGAACACCTAAGCAAAACAGGCTAAGTGGTTAAACTCTGACTGTGGATTAACATGAAGTCCTGTTATTTATGTAGAATTTGTTACAACTATTCTATAGCAGAGGTTTAAAATCAAAACAAAGTTCACTATAAAAACCTACATTTAAAATTTGTGGATGTAGGGCCAGCCAAATAGCTCAGCAGATTAAAGCGCCTGCAAGCAGATGCAGGGGCCAGGGGTTCAATTCCCAGGCCTGCCCTGTGGGCCCCACCCCCAGGGTGCACTGAGGCTGGGCAATTGAGACTGGGTGTGGTGGCACATGCCTGTAANCCCAGCTCTTAGGAGGCTGTAAACAGGCAGATCACTATGATTCTGATCCAGAAGTGAGACCTGGAACACCCTGTAGACCTTGCCCTAAAATACAAAAATAAAATAAAATTTGTGGGTATAAGAATACAAAAAATTTTAAAGTGGTTGCACTCGTATGTGAAACCTTCGCCATTAGGTGAGGATTAATACATTTCTGCAGAAAGGAGACTGCTTATTCAGAGCTGCCCTTTCTGAAGAATTAAGTCACAGGTTCCAGAAGATAGTCATGGGCTGTAGATGGGTCTCCAGTTGACAGGGAGTCATGGTTGGCATGGCTTCTAGATGTGCTTCAGGACCTAACTATGCTGTGACTGTGGCTTCAGGTGTAGAGAGGCTGGGATGGCCTACATGGGCCCTGTCAATTGTCATCCTCCTTTGTGGGCAGAGATTTTAAGAAGGTTGTTCTTGAAAGGTGCAGCAGTAAGTGATGAGTCCTTCAAATCCCAGAGTTCTAGTTATTGGAGATAGGATCTGGAGGGAAAATGGATAGAACCTAGCATGCCAGGTAATGTGTGGTAGTGGCACTTGTAGGATTTGTAGAGATTTATTAAAATGTGTTCTCTGTTTTCATGTGAACAGGAACAAGTGAGCTGGTGATGCTGAGTCTGGAACTGGTGAAGACACGGCTGGCTGTGATGAGCATGGAGATGCGCAAAAACTTCATCCAAGCCATTCTGACATCCCTCATTGAAAAGTCTCCAGATGCCAAGATCCTTCGGGCTGTGGTGAAAATTGTAGAAGAATGGGTTAAGAATAATTCTCCCATGGCAGCCAATCAGGTGAGTTGGGAGAGGCATTACGCTCTGCCCAAAATAACCCTCCTTTGAATGCAAGGAAAAATTAAAGCATCACCTTCTTGAATTTTTCCTTTTTTGGTACCTGGAGTTGAACTCAAGATCTTGTGTTTGCTAGGCAGATACTTGTGTCACAGAGCTGTATTCCTCACTCTTCATTTTTTTGCTCTTCTGGAACTTTTTGAAGCAAATTTTTTTTTAATATTTGGCAGCCTGTGTGCCTTTGTAATTCACTCGGTGCATTTAACAAACAAAGTTGACCAGTTTCTTGTGTTATTGTGGCTTCTGTTAATATCTTAAGTGACTCTTTACTTTCTTTTATAGTGGTTAGATGTAAGCTAGAAAATAATAGTATAGGAATAATAAAGGATTATTATTTAATTTAATGAGAGGCTCTCTAACTACCGATTTTTATAGTTTAGTTACTTTCTCTGCAAAGTGAATCATAGCCTCTTTTAAAATTACTGGCATGTCTTGATTTTAAGCATGCAGAGATAACTGAAGACATCTTTGTTTTCTATTTAGAAATAATTTTGTCTTACTGTAATTGATAAAATTGAGGAAATGTGAAAAATAGTAGAGCAGATGACTGAAATACTTATAAATATGCCTTTTCTCAAACAGAAGTAAATAACCGTTTGTTTTACCAAACCAATTTGTACAGACACCTACACTCCGGGAGAAGTCAATCTTGCTTGTGAAAATGATGACCTACATAGAAAAACGTTTCCCAGAAGACCTTGAGTTAAATGCCCAGTTTTTGGACCTTGTTAACTATGTCTACAGGTAATTACAGCAGTTCATCAATGTTGCATACTTAGCCCATCTCGTCTCTAACCAGCCTACACAGTGTAATTTAGGCTTTTACTTACACATAAGCTAAAAATAATCATTTAAATACTAAATCATGCCACCATTTTGTCATTATCCTTGAACCTTTTGCTGAAATGTTGGTTAGGCCTGCCACAACTGCTAACCTTTGACTACAGTAGTGGCATTTCTGAAAACTAGTATCTACCCATTCTCTGCTTGTTTGTTTATGGCTTGAGCAGCGATTGTCTGGCCCACTTTTATGTCTTGATGTTCTCTGATTACAGGGATGAGGCCCTGTCTGGCAGTGAGCTGACTGCGAAGCTTGAGCCTGCCTTTCTCTCAGGGCTGCGTTGTGCTCAGCCACTCATCAGGGCAAAGTTCTTTGAAGTTTTTGACAATTCTATGAAGCGCCGGGTATATGAGCGTCTGCTGTATGTGACCTGTTCCCAGAATTGGGAGGCCATGGGGAACCATTTTTGGATCAAGCAGTGCATTGAGGTAGGATGGACTGAGCTCACCATTGGTGGGTGGAGTGGGGCAGTGTGGTTTTTGTGTGTGTGGCAGGGGGAAGGGTCTACAGGATGTTCAAAGTCTCACTACTAGATCGGACTCAGTGATCTGCCTGTTTACAGCCTCCCAAGAGCTGGGATTACAGGTGTGTGCCACCACGCCCAGTCTCAATTGCTGTCTCAGCATGCCCAGGGGCGGGGGGGCAGTACGGGAGGCCTGGGGATTGAACCCCTGGCCTCTGCGCCTGGTGCTTTAATCCACTGAGCTATTTGGCCAGCCCAGTGTGGGTTTTCAGAGTGTCATGGAAGCCAAACCATGTACTGTGAGTGTCATTTCTTACTCCTTTTTTTTTTTTGCGGTACCATGGATTAAACTCAGGACCCTGTGCTTGCCAGGCAGGTGCTTATTCCACTGAGCTTTCTCCCAAGCCTCGTTTCTTATTCTTAAAGTATAAAGATAGAGCAGCCTAACAGTTGGTTTTGAATCCTCAGTACAAGGAGATAGATGCTAGGAACACAGGTTATTCTGGGTCCAGACCGAGCAGGATTGACATTTCGTAGGCAGGTCCATGGGATGTTCCCTATGCAGGTGGCAAAATGGTAGTGAGATTTCTTGTGTGCTGGTTCCCTGGACTATTCTTCATTCTTTGGCTTGTTGATCAATTTCCAACTCAAGGCATCTTAGTAGCAGGCTACCAGTGCTTACCTAAAATGAATGAAACCAGGTTGCCACTTGCAGACAACTGAGGCAGAAGGTTAAGTCCATCCAAACGCAAAGGAAGGGAACTATGAGACTAGATCTCAGGAAGAGATGATTAAGGGAACTATGAGACTAGGTCTCAGGAAGAGATTATTACTGTGTTTTTGTTTGTGCTGAATGGATATTATGTCAGGGCCAGGTGCAGTATGGAATGAAATTGTGTGGCAGCTACATGGAATCAATTAGAGAAAGAACTCAAGCTAAGATCCTTGGTCCTTTGCTGCTTAGTCCCCATGTACCTGTCACCCACTGGAGTTACCAATTGAAAGCCATTCTGCAGCTATTATCATCCTTCTGCTTCCCAAGCACTAAGGCCACAGCTTCCTCAGTGCTCACTTCCCTGCCCTCTTGTCTACCACTGTTTCCCCTGTTGCTGCAAAATTGTTCATCCAGAGAACATGACTCCCTGCCCTTAACACAAAGCCCAACCTCCTGGTTAGGCTTTACAGGCCCAGTGATTGCACTCTTGCCTCCCCTTCCAGCCTTATCCTGTCTCTTTTTCTTTCTCTCTAGTGGTCTCCCATCAAACTCATCTGTGACTTTTTTTTGGTTTTTGAATTTTTTGGAGGCAGGGTCTCACTGTTTGGCCCAGACTAGGCTTGGCTTTACGGTGATGCTCCTCTCTCAGCTGCTGAAGTGCTAGGAGCATTAGGCATGTGCCACAATTTGCTGTTCAATCCTTTCTTTAAAGTTTTTCAGTTGATGATTTGTTATTTTATATACTGATGGGGGGTACAAGGTGATGTTACAGTTTATGAATATAATGTGAAGAAATTAACGTATCTCACTTTAAACATGTAACATTTTCTGTAGTGACAGCATTTGAATGTTACTCTTTTGTAACTGTATACTAAAACTGTATTCACCTTGCCATGCAGTAGATCTCTGCAAAACATTCCTGCTAACCTGCTGAGATTTTTATGTCTTAGGGCTTCCATGTTACAGAACACACCACACGCTCATGTCACAAGCCCTTTTATTTTCTGGCAGTCCTACTGTGTTTGCATTATAAGAGTGAGTATGTCCAGGTATGCCCTTTCTTTGACATCTTAGTGATTTCTGAAGTTGACAGACACATGTGCAGGGCCTCCAAAGCACATGCTCAGCTAATATTTCAGGTTGAAAAGTGATTTGGGCAGGAGCAGTGGGACCAGAAACCCTGTGACAGAGCATGTGTATGGGTACTGCTGAAGGAACAGGTGTGCTCACACAACACTCACAGGAGGCCTCTGCCTCTCCTTGAGAAGCTTTTCTGTCCCATGTGGCTGAGCAAAGCTGTGGGATGTGTAGGAAAGGGAGTAATTATGTCAGCTGTGTGGAAAGCAAAGGGTTGAAAGGATGAGTCTGAGATGAGGTAGAGGTTCTGTCCAGGTAGGAGGTGACATTAGCTGAGCATGGGTACGTGACAGGCAGTGAGAGAAAAGGAACGTAGAGCAAAAGTAGGGAAGCAAAGGTCTTCCCTGGCTTCTGAGCTGGGAGATGCCTCTGAGAGCTAGAGGAGGGAAAAGAGCCTTAACCACACTGGACCTGCAGAACCAGAGGAACCTGAGCTAAGAACAGCTAGAAAGGAGGTCCAGACCTGTCTAACCCTCTTATCTTTGTGTGTATACTGTTGAGGTAACTGGGTATTTACCATCTGTGCACACCTCAAATGCTTGAGGCCTGTCTTTTTCTACAATCCTTTCTAGCTCCTCCTGGCAGTGTGTGAGAAGAGCACTCCTATTGGTACCAGCTGCCAGGGAGCCATCCTTCCATCCATAACCAATGTCATCAACCTGGCTGACAGCCATGACCGAGCCGCCTTTGCTATGGTCACACATGTCAAGCAGGAGCCTCGGGAACGAGAGAACAGCGAGTCCAAGGAGGAGGTAAAGGCTTTGGTCTGGACGAGCAGATTTTCTATTCCTGATTAAGAGTTATATATTAGCAACAGCCATGTATCAACTGTAGTTTCCTCCTGAAAGCTCTTAGTGTAGTCACTTAAGTTCAGCAGATTTTCCTAAAATTGAGAAGGATCTTGTATTGGCCAATTTTTTGGCAGTGTTTCCTTTAGTTGTTGGCTCTTGGAAAGACAGTTCCCCAGTAGAGAGGAAGGAAAGACTATCTACTCTTTGTTATACAAAGAAAATCTCTTTTCTTTGACAAAATGTTTATTGGTCAAAAATGTAGGAGTTTTATTTGTTGGAGTTTCTTTTAACTCTTTGACCTTTTGATTTTGCTTACTTTTTAGGATGTTGAGATAGATATTGAACTGGCTCCTGGGGATCAGACCAGCACACCCAAAACCAAGGAACTTTCTGAAAAGGACATTGGAAACCAACTGCATATGTTAACCAATAGACATGACAAGTTTCTTGACACTCTTCGTGAAGTGAAGGTCTGTATGCAAGTTTAAAAGGGCAGGTGTGTCATTTCCTGCACACACCACCTGAATATTTTGACTCCTCAATCAGGATTTTTCCACACTGGTATATGCTTTTCTTTTACTACGTACTCTTAAATGTCTATTCTACTGCAAGTGAATCCATTATATAGTTTTAAGATTTGAGAAGGCAGTTAGCATCCTACTGAAAAATTTTAAAAAGCAGTTAATATGTCCACTGCTATCCCTTGGAAGAAATAGCAAAATTGTTTACTAAAGATGTATAGTGAGATGTAATTTTTTAAGTGTAACAAAAGAGAAGAAAATGACAGTTTACTGTGGTAAATCAAGTTTAATCTGCAGGATGAAATGTCTAAATGCCTCTGCTTTTGAGATATAGCCAGATAGAAACTCTTGACTTCCACAAACCCTCTAGTTGGCTATGGGTTGACATCATCATACTCTATAATAACTCTTGGAGTGGATCAGTTAAGTCTTCATACTGCAAATCATTTTGTAACAATATTACACAGAAACAGTGATTAGTCTGTTTTTAGCAAGGTGAAGGAAAATAAGAATAAACTATTTATCACAAATAATTTGTCTATTAAAGTTTTTTTAGTGACTAATCCTGAATTTCTACATTAAATCAATTTGAAATTGGGTCTGAATAACATTGTCATTTTGGATAAGCATAAAATGCTTGAGCAGGAAACAAGCATCCTTAAATATGTAAATGACCTCCTGTCAGCATATAGACCAGACACCTTAATAGACCCCTGTCCCTGCTGCCAACCCAGAGGGTGATGGTCCTCCTGTGGATCCTGACTCACCATTTGCCTTGGCATTCATTCCATGACTGGTATCTTCTGAGCAAGCTTGTGACCACCTGAGCTCATCCTTTTCTGTCCCCAGACTGGAGCACTGCTCAGTGCCTTTGTTCAGCTATGCCATATCTCCACGACACTGGCAGAGAAAACCTGGGTCCAGCTTTTCCCTAGATTGTGGAAAATCCTCTCTGATAGACAGCAGCATGTAAGTATATTTTTTAAATTTTACTTGGAAAAAAAGTTTTTAGTTCTTGATAAACATTGTGAAATAATACAGGCTTAACTCTCAGAAGATGAACTACCAAACTACTAAGTATTGTCTGAGATTGAATTATCAAAAATAGTCCTAGGTATGAGATTATAAAGCTTTGCGGGGTTTTGAATGAAGGTCTAAGTCAGCGTGCTCTCTGGTTCCAGGCTCTGGCAGGTGAGATAAGTCCATTCCTATGCAGTGGCAGTCACCAGGTGCAGCGGGACTGTCAGCCCAGTGCACTGAACTGCTTTGTGGAGGCCATGTCCCAGTGTGTCCCCCCGATCCCTATCAGACCCTGTGTTCTAAAGTACCTGGGGAAGACCCACAACCTCTGGTTCCGCTCCACATTAATGCTGGAGCACCAAGCCTTTGAAAAGGGTCTGAGTCTGCAGATTAAACCAAAGCAAACAACGGAATTCTACGAGCAGGAGAGCATAACACCACCACAGCAGGTGAGTGAGCATGTGCTTGAATTACCTCTTGTCCGTAGTGTCATGCTTTTGGTAGGCACAGCTCATCTCCTGGTGATTTTAAACTACAATAGAGGGAATCATGTTCTGTTTCCAGGAGATACTGGACTCCCTTGCTGAGCTTTACTCTCTGTTGCAAGAGGAAGACATGTGGGCTGGTTTATGGCAGAAGCGGTGTAAATATTCAGACACGGCGACTGCTATTGCGTACGAGCAGCATGGATTCTTTGAGCAGGTAAGCACTGTTGGATGGGAAGCTTAGGTACTTCGTGATGAAAGACATTTTTAGGTATTTGTTAATGTCATGTCCTCAAGAGTTCATGTGACTAAGCAGTGTGCTGTTTTATTTGAAGCACTTAAATCCTATAATATAAAGGCCCTTCACTTGAAGTCTTAATTTAAAAGAACCCTATATATGTAACATGAACTTTTTGAAATACAATTCTAAATCTTTTTTTCTTTTCTTTCTTTTTTAAAGTGTTTAGTACAGGGTCTCACTATGTAGATTGGACTTGTAGGGATTCTCCTGTTTTCAGCCTCCCACGTGCTGGGATTACAGGTGCATGCCACTACATCCAGTCTCAGTTGCCATCTTGGTGCGCTCCAAGGGCGGGGCTGGCACGGCACACCAGGGATTGAACACTGGCCACTGCACTCCGCCTAGGCAGGCACTTTAGTCCACTAAGCTATCTGGCTGCCCCTTCCTAAATCTTTTTGGGTGCATTTTATCTGCTGTCAGATCTACTTACTATTTCCTTTTGGAAATAGTAAGTAGATTGCTTTGAGTGCTGAAATTATAATCCTCAGATTTGTCCTTGCACTATGGTGTGGGCCACAGTTAGAGCCTGAATCTAGGCATATATAGGGCACTTAAGATACAGAATCTTAGAAAACATAGCCTTTGGGGTTTACACATGCCCTCCTCTTCTGTTCTCTATGAATAGTGAGTTGAGGGCACCAAATGGTCTTAGAATTCTGACACACTCCCCTCTGTGATTCAGCTTGCCCCTCCCGTTCGAGCACTGGCAATGAAAAATTGTGTTTCTACTTAAAAAGTGGCTTAAAAGAATGCTTTAACTTTTTAGGCCCAAGAATCCTATGAAAAAGCAATGGATAAAGCCAAAAAAGAACATGAGAGGAGTAATGCATCCCCAGCCATTTTCCCTGAATATCAGCTCTGGGAAGACCATTGGATTCGGTAAGCTGAACACAGGAATTGGTGTATTTTAGAATCAATTAAAAGAATCAAGGAAAAATAGGAGAATTCTATTGGGGGGGAGGGCTCAGCCCACCCTGAGGGTGGGACTTGCGTGGGGATCGAACTGCAGTCCCCCCGCACCTGTCTAAGCTTGCCTAAGCAGGTGCTTTAGACCTCTGAGCTATCTCACCAGCCCCAGGAGATTTCTCCTAACAGGGCCCAAATAAAGAAAAAAACAAAAATCCAAGAATAACATTTAAAATCGTGATAATGGAGAAACAAATCATTCCCGCTGCCTTTTAGCACTTGGGCGCATGGTGTGCAGATTTGGTAACCAATCTCTTCACTGCAGAGAAGGGTAAGTAGTTCTCTGCAGTGAAGCTCCTTGGGGCCTCTCATAATAGGCTGCCCTGCAGCACTCTCCCTCTGTAGTGAAGAAAACCCTAAGCCCAAAAGAATACTGATGTCTAAGCCCTGCTTTCTACCCTGGGTCTTGTAGGTGCTCCAAGGAGCTGAACCAATGGGAGGCCTTGACAGAGTATGGCCAGTCCAAAGGTCACATAAACCCCTACCTCGTCCTGGAATGTGCCTGGAGGGTGTCCAACTGGACTGCCATGAAGGAGGCACTGGTGCAGGTGAGAGACTTCCTGTTCTGGTGTGCTGTCAGTGGGGACTGGGCTGCCTGGCTCCTAGGAGGAGCTCTTATTTTTTGGTGATACCTCCTTAGGCCTAGCTGAGCATTTTTGAGAGACAGTTCTTGGGAAAGCATTCATTCTGGTTGTTTCTAATGCCTCTAAATTTGAATGAAATTATAAAGTAGCTGTTACTCAGTTACAGTTATGAATGCCAAGCTTGGACACCTAAAACCTTGAGAACAAAAGGAATAACTTGGAGAAATCTTTAAGAACAGAAGTGATTATATTGTTAGAAATGCTGGAACTGAGTAACAGAATGATACAGAATAGCCCAGGGCCCAGTTCATTTACTGTTGTGTATCAGAATTTGTTGAACTAAGTAGTCTCATATGCAAAATCTGTTACATTGGTAGAATTGATAAATGTGTAATGTAATTAAGGTAGATTCATTAACTTGGTTTTAGTTGCACATGTTTGTTTTAAACTAAACTTCCATCATGATGATTTTAGTGTGACTTTTCTCTCATCGCTGGGTAAATACCCAACACTTAAAATGAAGGAAGGAAAGGTTTATTTAGCTCACAGTTACTGGAGGTCTCAGTCCATACTCAACTGGCTCCAAGGCAGGCTGGCACATGGCAGAGAGCAATCTTTCAAGCAGCGGCAAAGAGCAAGAGAACAAAATGGAGGAGTAGCAACAACAATGGTAACCAACAGAGAGGAAGTCTATCTCCCTTAAGTTGCATTTAGGCTGTCTGCCCCAGGCTGGGTGTAGCACTCGCACCCATAATCCCAGCCTTGATCATGAATTAATCTCAAATTCTAGAATTCCCCGCCCCGTGACTGCATGAGGCTTTGTGGGGGACACCTAGACATAAACCCATAACGTGTATAATAGAAAATGAGCACAGGAGTATAATTCCTGTTTTCCCCTCAGGCAGCTTTTATATCCATTATGAGATGTGCTTTTATAGCTAGATGTGCTAGAATTCCCCAGTGGAGAGTGTCCAGAAAAGACAGTCTAAAATAAACACATGACTTCTCTAAAGAAAGTAAGTTTGAGGCCAGGGAGATGGCTCAGTAGGATAAGCGCTTCCCTGGCAAGCGCAAGGGTCTGAGTTCA
>NDGM011199570.1:0-10711 GCA_002564305.1 Octomys mimax | reverse complement strand
CCTAGTGATTTGATTTGAAACTGTCTAATTGCTATTTGTTTATCAATAAAATTATAAAAAAAGAAAAAAAAAAGAATTTCAGATGACTGAGATCTCCAGGGCTTGCTGGTGCTTGTGCACGCCAACCCTTGAGAAGCACAGCCTGGCCATTTCTGTGGTACAACAGAACTGCTGAAGAACCCAGACCTTCTTCCTTAACTTTTCTGGTCCCAAGTTAAATCATCACAATGTCCCTAAATGAAGTGTCCCGTGGACACCCTAGAAGGACAAACGTTACTTTTATTTATGTTTACTCAGAAACTTCAAGGATGTTGGAGATAATACTCAAACCATCTGCAAGTAGATTCTAGTGGACATTCTGAAATGTCCCTATAAAGCTTGGAACAAGTGAGGTAACCTGGCAATCATCCAGATTTGTCCATAACTACAGAAATCATCCTTTCCTGGGATAGGTCATGAAAGCCTATGACAGAATCTCTCCAGCTGCAGCATGTGTGCCATGAATGACTCTATAGCCCCATCTCATGGATGGAGCCAGCTTCCAGCTCTGTGGTGCTGAGAAACTGCTGTGGGCTTCTGAGCTGCCTTAGATATGAAGGCCAAAAGGAGTGCAGGTGGCATCTGCTGCCCCCTGGCTACACCGGCCACTGTTGTGGGAGACACCTGGTCTTTCTGTATCTACCTTGGCCCTGTTGCTATTTCTTCTTTCCCCACTGCTGATGCTGCTGAGCAGGCCTCACCTATGAGCCCAGATACTGCAGCTGCAGGTAAATGACCATATTTACAAACAGGCCATCATGGGTACTGTTTGTGCCCACAGAAAGGCACTTTGGAAAGTGTTCTTTGAATCCCGAGGAGATCCACAGACAGCCTCCTGCAGTAGAGTCAAGAGTGGGATGAAGAGGCAGAGCTGCTGAACTACTTTTAAATCGATGTTTAGCAAAAGAATAAAGTGGCCTGGCCCATTAAGGAGCCCTCTCTAGAAGCTGCCCCACTAACCTGGCTCTCCAAACCTTCAGGGAATCAGATGACGAACCCCCAGTACGGCTGCCCATGACTTCCCTACAATCACACATCAGGGAGGGTTTGCAGAGCAATGAATGCACTGCTGGCCCACCGAGAGCGCCCATCTGGCGAGTTTATCTTCTGTCTCCAGCAGCAAGGCATAATGAAGGAGGCTCCTTTGAGAGAAGCAGAGTATTTTTCCAGTCTGTCTCTCTGCTGTCTTTACAGTGGTAATGCTCAAAGTCTGGCAAAGAGAGGTCTCCCCCTCTCTAGGCTTTCATGTTGATGTTGGACTTCAGGCTACTTGCTATCAAACCTTAGTTATCCAAGTTATTAAACTGTGGAGTTCCTACTCTAAAAATAGCTTGTTACTAGAGCTTGGGGAGGAGTCTAATTCAGTATCTGCAGAAACTGAGGGTCTCCTCTGAGTCTGGCTGTGGGCAGCTCCAGCTGTGGTGTGCAGGCCTGCAGGTAGCCACACTCCCAAAGCTCTGAGGAAGTCAGCTTGCTTATCATTGGGCTGCCCTCAAGGCAAATGACACTTCCTATGATTTTGTGCCAGAACAAATTTACCACAACTGTGTGAGCTAGAAAGGTGCCTGAGAGATGTTGCTTTCACTCTCGTAAACTATAAATTGCCCTTCACTTAGCTTCATTATTATCATTTTAGAGTATTATCAATTATTTGGTTAACCCTATGGTGTGCAGCTATCTGTAGTATTCACTGGCTTGGGGGCCTATAATTTCCCACTAATTAAGGTATAATATTATTCACCTATATCCTTGTGCTAATTTGCTTTTGGAAATGCACTCAAATTGTTACATGCTGCCTATGAACTCGAGCCATTTGAATAACCTGAACCTTTTATCAGTGAAAGAATAATAAAATCACTGGGTTATTTTAAGATCACAGGGCATTGTTTTAGCATATGTAGACTTGTACGCACTTCATTTTCTTCTTTTACAATGCAAATAATATGCATATGTATTTCTTTATAGCAACAAATTTACTGCAATGTAAGGACTTTGTTCTCCTTTTATCTCCACCAGGCTGTTGGCAGGCCAGAGAACCTTCCCTCTCACCTAAATGGACTGTGGTCTAAATATTTAAGAGCTCTGAAGGCCAGGAAGGGCATTGGAAGGGAGGCCAGTGGCTGAGTCCAGGCCCCCCACCACTCTATTAAAGCATACGCGCTTGCCTCTTCTCTAAATATAAGTGAGTTTCTGTGTTTGTAGAAAGGATTCTGCTACCAACAAACACTTGACATTTCTTCACATTACTTTCCTATTTATTAAACTACTGATAACTACTTAAAACTCTGCTAAAAAAAATTCCAAGGGGCCAGGGAGATGGCTCAGTAGAATAAGTGCTTCCCTGGCAAGCTCGAGGGTCTGAGTTCAATCCCCGGTTCCATGCAAAAAAAAAAAAAAAAAAAAAATCCAAAAGACTATCTTATTCGTTATGAGTGTTGCTTTATTTTAAGAGAAAGAACATGGAATAGATGACTAAAACAAAGGCAGGAAAGTGAAATTCGGCACAGAAAACTAGAAAGGTTTAAGTCATCCCAATTTAGCCAAGCAAAGCATCCAACTGGAGGTCAGGAAGGCATAGGGCAGGAATGATTCCAGAAAAAATAAAGTTCTAGATGTTTTGGTCCAAGAGAACAATGAGAAACATTCAAAACTAGTACCAAAAAGAGAGATGCAAATGGCATTCGATGAGAGGATGGTATATCCAAAGATGAAAAGATCACTGGAAAGTTATCACTACCTACTTAAAGTGCCAAAATCTTGGTGGAGAAGGTTTGACCTTTGTTTTGGACTTTGATGCTTCCCTTTTTTCCTGTCTGAAGTGTGCGCCTCACACTTAGAGGGGCAGTGGTCCTCTTGTGACGACATTGAAAACCATGCTTAAAATGTGGAGTTGAGGCCAGCCAGATAGCTCAGTGGACTAAAGCGCCTGCTTAGGCAGGGCTCAGGGGCGTGGCATGCTGGCCCCGCCACCATGGCATGCTGAGAAGGCAATTGAGACTGGGCATGGTGGTGTGCACCTGTAATCCCAGTGCTTGGGAGACTGAAAACAGGAGAATCACTGTGAGTCTGATTTACATAGTGAGACCCCTATAGACCCTGTAGACCCTGTCCTAAGTAAAAAAAAAAAAAAAAAAAAAAAATGTGGAGTTGAAAGAATGAGCCTGGGGGGCCTGAGCCCCATGGACTATGCTTACCTGCAATTTTGCTGCTGCTGGCATTCTCAGTATGAGCTTCCCCAGAAACATCCCTGGGATAAGAATTCAACTGCAAGTTGGTTACTTGGGAAGGGAGCCCAGGAAACACCAGGGGAGGAAGGAAAGTGACACAGGGAAAGGAAGAGAAGGGAGCCAATGACAGTGTGTTATCAAGCCAGTTACTACAGAGGGAAACTGGAAGTTAATCCTTGAGGAAGTGTGACAGCCAAAGCGGAACACGAATAAGAGATATCCTGCCCAGGGGTGAAAAGCTGGAGTATGGGCATGCATACCCTAAATTCCACCCCCGCCCCACCTTGGGATGCTGCTTTTGTAAGGCACTGGTTCTTCAGCATCTGACTCACTTTATGCACAGGCTAAACACACGCTCATACCCCAAAGCCATGAGATTCAGATTTTTTGCAATAGCAGTTAGGTTCCTGTTGACAGACATGGTGGGATTCAAGCAGCAGCTGCTACACCCAGGAACACTTGTGCAGCCTCTATTGCTCCAGTCAGAGACTAACCCAGCTGATAACTACCCTGCAAGTATTTTGATTTTAATAGATGTTCTCACCCCTCTCACTAACGCAGAGAACAATATTTAACACTAACCTATATACATAATCCAATGCATTATTTTTAGAGTCAGGAAGCTTTTCCTAGCAACCACCAAGTTCGCCAAGAGGAAGCAACCAGCAGGCCTTTTCACATGTGGGGATTTTAACATAACGCCAGAGCTTATAAATATGTTACTCACATAGAATATTTTTCTGCTTAGTCTAGATTTTATTTTTTATTTTTTCATTCTTGGACAAATCAAAGAGACTTTCAATGAGGTTTGGAAAAAGCATTCTCCAGGTGAGGAAAACTCCCAACCTTCTAAATGATTAACGTGCTTCTGAATGGCCTAGAAGATGAAACGGGATGAGAGTTCCTCAGAAGGGCACATGGCACCAAGCTGAGACAAAGCAAAGGAAGATTAAAAGAAATGAGTTCATGAAGTTCTTAAATGTGAGAGCTGAAAGAGAATGCACTGAGATCATCTTTTGTTCTTGTCAAAGCCCTTGGCTGACCTTGGGGAGAAGAGGGCAGTGTAGAGAGGAGAGACACCCATGGCTGGACTGCCCTTCACTACCCATTTCTTCGCCCTGCACAAAGCCAGGACTCAGGGCTGGCTGCCACCAAGGCAACACAGACTGGAGATTAAATAGGCCTGGAATTTCAAAGGTCACTGGTTTGAAAGAAAAACTCAGCAGAAAACAGGCATTACTAAGGGGCAGAGAACAGCAGACCTCCCTCAGCTAACATAGAGAATGAGCTCCAGAGGTTGCAGGGCAGGAGTTCCACTGAGACAGAAATGCCATAAAGCCTGAGGTTACTGATGGGACTCAGCAAGCTTTCTATTATACTTAGGAAGCTTTTCATAGGCTTATATATTTCCAAATCAGGTTTTAACATCACTAGAGGGCATGCAATTAAGCAAATGCTTTTGCTACATGAGAGTCAACACTCTGTGTTGTACAAATTGCAATAAAGGGATTGTCCTTCAATTGCCAATGCAAGCCTCCTGGAGTCAATTTTATCAGCTGTTTCTTTAGTCTTTGTTGGCACCTGGCACTTCACCTTTGCAAGTCTCAGTTTTAAAATCTGTAGCATGAGAGGCATCTGACCTTTCTACATCTTAGCATTGTTGCTAAAGTCAAAACAAACCATTTCCTAGATGAGCAATGGCTTATAAATTGCTAACTAATGTAAAGTATTATGATTATTCACATTAACCTTGTTTTCTAAGCACATTCAGGTTTGTCGTTTGTATAGCATTGCTTTTTTTATTTTATAAAGTGAGTAAAAAATAGTATCAAAACAGAAAAATTACAAGTGATACAGAATTTCACTTAACAAACTAATGTGAATTTCACAGTATTTGTTGTAATGTATAGTGTTGTCTTCCAACCAGTTATTCATATTGCCAGATATATGTGCATGAAACTGGAAGAAAAAAAGAGAAATATATAAGAAAGTAAGGAGAGAAAAAAGAGAAACAGTTGAACAAAAGAGACAAATTAAGCATTATCTTCTCCTTTCCATAGACCAATAGAAATCCATTGTATAATTGTCTCAACCATCCTGTTTACATACATAGAGATATCTCTTTCCCTTCTTCCCTCTCCTGTCCTTCTTCTCAACTCAATAATTCTTTCCTTTTGAATAAGTTCATTCCCTTTACCCAGTACCTTTTGTACCCTTCAGGTTCCATTTCTCTTTCAGGTTCTCACACTAAGGAGACAATACAATGTTTGCACATGAAGGCCTGATTTATTTCATGTAAGAATATGGAATCTAGCTGCACCCATTTACCAACAAAAGTCTCAAATTTATCCTGTTTTATAGCTGAATAATACTCCATTCTGTAAAAATTCCACATGTTCTTTATCCATTCCTCAGTTGGTAGGCATCTACCATCTCACCCCAGAAAGAATGGCTAACATCAAGAAGTCAGCCAATAAAAAATTCTGAAGGGGCAGTGAGGAAAAAAAGGAACCCTTCTCGCACATGGTGGGAGTGCAGACTGGTACAACCACTATAGAAATCAGATTCTTTTAAAAGCTAGAATTGGAGATCCCATTCAAGATAGCTACTCCTCTCCTGGATATTTTTCCAGAAGAACTGAAAACATCATACCATAACACAATGATATATGTGCCCCCATTTTTATAATTTGTCATAGCTAACTCCTAGCATTGTTTTTTATGCCTTGTTGTGATTTTTTTTTTTCTGCATTTAGTGCAGGGTCTACAGGGTGTTCAAGGTCTCACTATGTAGATCAGACTCACAGTGATTCTCCTGTCCTCAGCCTCCCAAGTGCTGGGATTACAGGCACACGTCACCACACCCAGTCCCAATTGCCATCTCAATGTGCCTCGGGGGTGGAGCTGGCATGGCAAGCTGGGGATGGAACCCTGGCCACTGCACTCTGACTAAGCAGGCACTTTAGTCCACTGAGCTATCAGGACAGCCCTCTGTCTTGTTATGATCTTTGATGATAAAGTATGATTCATTAAATGAGAGAGAGATTTAAAAGCTTAGCACACACAAACAAATAAAAATAAAGATAAAAAATAAAAGCTTAGCACAAGTCCTAGTGTGCCATGTGCATTCCACATGTGATAGTTATTTTTATCATTATCATCATCTCAGCCATCATCACTGCCATCCCTCTTATCATTATCATCGTATATGCTTTATTTAAAAAAAAAAAAAGACTGTTTCCTGTGACAATCTGCATTCTCTTCCCTGGATTCACGGTCACTTGGCTGCTTCTCTTTCCTTTCTGAGCCTACCTCTGATAGGCTCAAAACAACAAACAACACCAAGCAACATTAAAAATTGAGTAGTAAAGCTTTCTCTAATACCTGAAGGCTTCTCTTCTCCAAAAGGTGAGTAATGGATGAGCGTAAGATTATTTTGAAGGCCAAATCACACCCTCTGTATATTGTCATTGCTTTTGACTAATTTTAATTTGTGTAAACAGTCAGCATTTGCATTAGTGCTGCCATCACTATACTGGACAAAAATGTAGATTTTGAAGTTATTTCAACCAAACAGTCATAGAGAAGATTTCCCATTAGCCCTGGAGCCAATCAAATGTAGTTTATCCATCTGTGAACAAATCAGGTGCATCCCACTCCTCTTTCTTCCAACAGCACATGACACCACCATATGCGAGTGGTGGAAATGCGCCCAGCAATCCAGTCAACCCTTTCACTCTGAACAGGGGGAAATTGGGACACAAGAAAATAGAGTTGACACAAGAATGCACAGGTACTGAGAAGTGGGAATGAGAACATCTGTCTACTTAGCTCTCAACCTGGTCTTCTTTCCACTACCTTCTCCTGAGAGGCAGATTACACTGTCTGAGCATCGCATGGGGTGGAGGAAAGGCAGTTCGTACAGGCAAAAGAATCCAGCAGCAACCAGAAGTTGGTTGACTGGAGTAAAGAGGAAACAAACATGGAAACACGCACCGATCAGAGCAAGGCAGGCATGACACAAGGCAAATGAATGAACGTGTCCCAGGGGTAGGCAAAACAGATGGAGCCCAAACCCAGCTGGAAGTAACCGGGAGCCAGTTGGGGAATTACCTGGACACCTGACTCACAGCTATACTGTTTTCCTCCATCTGCTGGAAGTCACCCTTGACTTGGAGTGACCAGGCCTGAGGACAGGGTCTAATATGCTGAGATACAGAAGGTTGCTTTCACTTCTGACATTATTTAATGACCTCATCCTTCTTGAAGAGTGTAGTCTGAGGAAAGCTTTAGTCAAGGGTAGAAAACAAAAGCTAAGGGTGAAGGTTCCTCAAATCTTGAATATAACCTGAAAGAATGGAGCAGGCATTTCCCACCAAGCCATGATGCTGATGGTATTCACCAGGGACAGAGTTTTTTCTAAGGTGACCACTAGAAAAAAAAATGAAACAGGTCATTAGTGAGAAGAAATTTTCATTTGTTTACCTGGTGATTTATGTGTACTTCAAAAAAGTACTCTTAGTGGGGCTGGTCAAATAGCTCAGCAGACTAAAGTGCCTGCTTTGGCAAAGCACAGCAGCTGAGGTTCCATCCCTGATGTGCTGTGCCGGCCCTGCCCCCAGGGTGTGCTGAGACAGCAAATGAGACTGGGCACTGTGGTGTGCACCTGTAATCCCAGCGCTTGGGAGGCTGAACACAAGGCAGATCACTAGGAGTCTGATCTATGTAGTGAGACCCTGTAGACCCTGTACTAAATACATACAAAAACTACTCTTAGAAATAAACTCTTTTCTTCTGAGCCAAATCTACAGACTGAGTAGAAGACCAGGTTTCCTGAATATTTATACCCCTCCATTCCTATACGGAAATCCTGACCCCCAATAATAATATTAGGATGGGTGCTTCAGGAGGCAATTAGAACATGAATAGATAAGTGAACTTGTAAGACAGGCTCCTGAGAGCTCCTCTGCCCTTTCTGCCAAGTAAAGCTACAGTGAAAACCTACTATTCATGAATCCCAAAGGGAGCTTACAGCAGACCCCAAGATCTTAGCCTTGCTAGCATTCTGACAATTATAGTCCTCCCAGTCTATGGTGTCACATTATAGCAATGTGAATGGACTAAGATACAGTACCTGTGGGTCTCCCTCAATCAGCCTCCCTCAATCAGCTTACAGCATTTCAGGTAGCAAATTGTGTTCACAATGGTACAGAGATGAGAAACAACATTCTCTCTCCAAAGGTCAGCAAGAAGGGATAGGGAAGGGACTTGTGTCAGGAGCTACAACAGAAAAGGAAGTAGGGCACAAGTCTTGGAAGAGTCTGCACCCCGACTTGGGAAGTTGTAGCTTGATCACAATAGACCCTCACACTGACCCTCCAAAGCCAAGTTGATCCTCCTTCACAAATTCAGTGTTTGCAAAATCTCCTACTCACTATAATTTGCGGGTAGCCCTCAAATCAACTCATGCAGAATGAGGGGAACTCTCCTGCTCACTTTCTCAGTGGAAGGGAAAGACGATGTTGTTCTGCCCTGCAGTCACAACTTTTACCCTATAAACTAGTGCCCTTTATGGTCTATTTAATGCCACACTTTTTACATTGGGGGGTTTCTTCTGGTGACTGCACTGTTTGAAATAGTTCCCACACATAGTGCTGAGGGCTGCAGGCAAGAAGGGCATGGTGTGCCTTGTTTTAAAAAATGCACGTTAGATAAGTTTCATTCAGGCATAATTCATAATGATGTTGGCTGCGAGCTCAGTATCAATGAATCAACAATATATATTAAATAAGATGTCTACACAGAAAGATGCATAAACCAAAGTTATATATTGAAAGAATGATTTAACTGTTGTTACCCAAGGTGGTGGGAACCTAACTCTGTGTTTCCCCTAGGAGCAGGGGTTCAGTATTTACTAATTCACTGTTCACAATGGCTGTAGAGAACACAGCTACATGAATAATGAGAAGCAACTGTATATGCAGCAGCCTCATTTTATTTGACATTTAAATCTACATTTCACCAAAAGGGGAGACAAATTCTCACAAGGCTGAGACTTGCCCCAGGCTCCATATTTACTAAATGACAGGGCCAGGCCTTGAACACAAATGGTCTGACTCCCTCTCCCATCACATATCCACTCTGTAATGCAGCATATTCTAACATAGCAGAAATACTCATATCCCTTAGGCCAGGTCTTAGGAATCTATAGTCAGCTGTGCCTCAGACTGAAAGATAATTCAGTGCAAGTCTGCTAGGATGACCTAGTGTTCTCTTTACTGAAAGAAATGGCCAGGTGAACACCTATAACCTCTCCTGGATCCACTCAAGCTGGGCTTTAAGGAGACTTGGTTTATCTGGAACCTCTGATAAGATCCAGAGTGAGCTGGCAGCTGCTTGGGGAGCTCAGTGTCTTAATATCCCAGAGGCAGCAGTGCCTGGTAGTCCAGAGTCAGACACAGCAGCCTGAGTGTTCAGTTGATGCCCCACCTGTCCCCCTAGCACCATATCTCTCCTCCTATTGTGGAGTCTTGTTTTCTTTCTGCAGAAACAAACAAACAAACAAACAAACAAACTTCATCTTCTGGAGAACTAGACCATGAAGAGGATCCCTGGGTGTGAGAGAGCTGCAGCTTTCTACTCTGGTGTGCTTTTTTTTGTTCGTTTTGTTTTGTTTGATTAGTGGATACTGATTCAATATTTGGATAATCCACATGAAAGCATTAACACAAGTAAGTAGTGTGTATGTTTGTGTGTGTGTGTATGTGTGTGTGTGTGTGTGTGAAATTGAGTAAGAAAGCAAACTAAACATTGAAATAAAGGAGAATTTTCCCCACTGGATATGCTGGAATTGGCTACCTCCATGAAATCGCCTTCAAGCCTGCCAAGCTCTAAGAACAGATAATCCTCCCAGATGAGGCTCTCTCAAAGAAAGAAGAGCCAAGGCGGAAATGTATCAGATGATGAAGCAGCTCCAGGCTAACTATCTTATGAGCCCCAGAAGGTCTCCCCATCATGGATGCTTAGGGCCCCAGAACCTCTCCCCGGGTCTAGTTTTTAATAACATTATGAGATTTGTTGCTAAAAGGGACTCTGCAGGCCAGCTCATCAGAACCACCCCACCCCCAAACATATATATATACTCATCCACTATTAAGAAAAGGTCTTTGGAGGGCCGGCGATATAGCTCAGTGGACTACACACTTGCCTAGGTAAGCACAGAGGCCAGGATTTGATCCCAGGCACTGTATGCTGTGCTGGCCCCACCCCCGGGCATGCTGAGCATAAGATAGTGTCCAGGCATGGTGGCACATGCCTGTAATCCTAGCACTCAGGAGGGTCTCTATGAGTCTGAGATGTGTAGTGAGACCCTGTACAGAGAGAGAGAGAGAGAGAGAGAGAGAGAGAGAGAGAGAAGAAGAAGAAGGAGGAGGAGGAGGAGGAGGA
>NDGM011199562.1:0-12173 GCA_002564305.1 Octomys mimax | reverse complement strand
TGTCAGATTGTTTCTTCATATTTGGGAAGTTTTCTGCTATTACTTCTGCCCATATTTTTTAATATATTTGTATTGACTCCTTCTCATTGATGTCTATTAGTCTCACATTGTTCATCTTTTCATCATCTTACAGGTGATAAATTATTGTTTCATGCATCCAATTTGTTTTTAAGAGATCTTTTCTTATCTTTTCACTAAATGCAGCAGTGTCTTCAAGATCTGAAACTCTGTCTTACCTTTCACTTAAATGGTTTTGCAAGCTTGTGACTGAGATTTTAAGTTTCTCTATATCTCTTTGAGTCTGCTTCATGTGATCTATTTCTTTCCTGTATTGCTCATTCAAGGAATTCATCATTTTTCTAATCTTCTCTATTTTTTATCAGTGTCTTCTTATAAGCAGTTATTAATTGTTTTACTGCAGTGTTTTTTTCATATTGGGTTTCCTCCATATGTTTCTGCAGTTGATTCTTTTCTTCAGATGCTATTAATTGAGAGATTTCTTTTTTATTTCAGATGTTATTTCTGATCTGAGTTCCTCTACACCTTTCTGCAGTTGTTTCTTTATTGCAGATGCTATTGATTAATTGATTTCAGCTTTGTGATTCCCAATTTTTCTGTGCTAATGTCCTCTGCATTTGTTATGGGTGAGGTTTGGGTTTGAGATTGCATTTTGCTCCTTCTTCTTGTCATTTGTATAGCACTGTTCTCTGACCTTTGTTTTAGAGCTTTGGTGTAGTTACAACCTTAGCACCCACTGAAATTTGGGTGCAGATCTACAAAGTTAGAAATTATCAAGTTGTGCCTGGCTTGGGTCTGGCTGCTGAGTTCAGCTCCTTCCTGCTGCCACCCTTGGAGTGAACCTGTTGTGTCCCTCTGGGGAGATGTTCTTCTCCTGGACTAGATGGGCCTTTCTGTTCTCTACTCTCCCTGTGGGGATTGCAGCTGTAGAGTTTCACCCCAGGCCTCTATGCTAAGCCTGAGCTTGGTCTGAAGGGACAAAGGGCTGTAGGGGAGAGAGGAAGCTCTCCCATTCACTCACTGGGCCTGGGCTTGGTCTAGATTTGGGGGTCCACTGAACGCGGCAGAAGTTCTCACTCACTAGATGGGGGGGGGAGTTGCTCTGGAGTGGTGAGTGTTTCCCAAGGGTGAGGAAGTGGGTCTCAATCATGGCTCATGCCTGAGTTTGGACCATAGATTTCCCACTGGCACAGAGTAAGCAGAAGCTCTCCCACACCCAATTTATCTTTTTTAAAGGGATGTTTTAATCATTTTTCAGTAAGATTTGATAAAACCTGAGGTATGCACAGAGAGAAGGTCTGGAAGTCCAGCCATAACAAGGGACAGAAAACCTGGAAAAGATATTGGCTGTCGGAATGGAAAGAACAGCAGCGTCTTGATTCATAAATGAGTTTGCTTCCAAAACATTTGGTCACAAACAGAAACATTTAGCAAAGTTTGTTTTTTTTCACAACTTTTCTAAATAGGTAAAATAATTTATGAGAGAAAATGAGATTATTAATTTTTACCTTATATGATTTGTCTTCAGTATCCCTAGACAAATCAATCCTAAGCACTTTAGTAATCCTTTGTTAAAATAAACAAGTGAGATAGAATCTGAGGTGATCTACGCACCTACAATCTATGAAGCTACAAATGCTGCATCGGGTGCCAAACCCAACCAACCACAGCCATCTTTCCTATACAATCATGCAAGTGTCTATCTTCAAAAAATAAAAAGAAGTGGCCATCTTTTCCAAAATTGCAGAACATATTAAGTTCATGAATTGAGATACTAATGTAATGGGTAGATTTGAGATAAATTTTGGAGGTAAACTTATGGGAATATTTAGTGATTATATATAAGGTTCAGTAGAGACAAATCCTAAGTCAACTACAAGAGGAAAACTTATCCTAAGTGAACAAAATATGAGAGCCCCTGGACTTTACCCATGGATAATACTTCATGGTTGGAAGAAATATGTGCTTATAATATGTATCTATAACTCAGATATGAGTGTAGAGACTTGGGAGACAAAGCTATGAGAAAGAATGGAAAGTCTTCTCCACAAAGCACTGGAGAAATGATAACATAAGAACATAAGAAGCACTGACTGTAGCTTTTGTGTCAATGGATAGTATCACTGGGTGCAGAAGCATAATTTTCTATCCATCTTTACTACTGCTGTACAGTGGAATGAATAGTGCTCATGTTAATCACAGATGTAATGAGAGATCTTATTGTTTACAGTTTGCATTAACAGAAAACAGTAACTTCAGTCTCACCTTTGTGACACCACCAACCTATAATTTTATGGCTATCAACATGTAGCAGAAATCCTCACCCCAGGGAGTTTTAATGGCAACTTTAGACCATTTACTTTTAATGAGATTAGTGATATGGTTAGAGTTAAACCTACCATTTTTTTCAGAGGCTGAGATGTGAGGTTTGCTGTGGAGTTCAAGGCCAGCCTGGACTACAAAGTGAGTTGAAGGTCAGCCTGAACTGCATAGTGAGACTCTGCTTCAAAAAGCCAAAAAATATAAAAACAAAAATTAGAAAAATAAAGCTACTATTTTTCTCTTTGTCCCATCTGTTCTTTTCTTTCTTATTTTGTTACCTTCTTTCAGATATATGTTCTACTGTCATATCTATCACTTGTTGTGCATTGTTCTTAACCATTTTGTGATTACTTTAAGCTTTATAGTGTGATCTTTAACATATGACAGTTTGCCTTCAACTAATTGTACATCCCTTCTCATATAGTATAAGAACTCTAAAAAGAAAACTATCATTTCTTGTCTCCCAACTTTTGCATAATTGCTATATATATATATTTCATTTCCTTAAGTATCATAAATCCTGTAATCCATTGATATTAGTTTTATCTAAGCAAGCAATTCTCCTTTAAATAATTCTAATAACTTGACAAAATCTTGTATTTTTCAAGGTATTTTTATACCTTGAAAAATATCTTGGTCCTTTAAACATTTAATTCTTCAGATGGGAATTTCTTGTATTTTTCAAGTAGTTGCAATTTCCTGTGCCATTATCTTTTCAGATGTATTCAAATACTTGGGTAAATACAAAATTCAGTTATCATTTTTAATTTGCCTGTGGGTCTTATTTTAACATTACTTACAGTATAAGCCAAATTATTTCAGCTTTAATATGCCTGAAAATCCCTTTCTTTCATGTATCTTTTATTTTATTTATTTATTTTTTGTGTTTTAGGGAAGGGTCTACACGGTGTTCAGGGTCTCACTAATAGACCAGACTCATAGTGATCTGCCTGTTTACTGCCTCCCAAGTGCTGGGATTACAGGCAAGCGCCAGCATGCCCAGTCTCAATTGCCATCTCAGAGCACCCTGGAGGCAGGGCTGGCACAGTAGGTCCGACAATTGAACCCCTGGCCCCTGAACCTGCTTGCAGGCTCTTCAATCCACTGAGCTATTTGGTTGCCCTTGCATGTATCTTTTAAAAACATATTCTACTTGTTAAAAATACTAGACAGATTTTTTAATTAGTATCTTGAAGATGTCTCCATTTACTTCTTGTACTGCTTCCAGTTTAGAAATTTATTGTCATTTTATATATATATATATATATATATATATATATATATATCAGATTTTTTCTTCTGCTCATTGTAATTATCCTTTGGTTTTTATCAGCTTGATCACAGTGTATTTTACTGTAGTTTTCATAATGTTTCTTTGTTTTGAGTTTATTAAGATTCTTAAATTTGTAGATTACAGTGTTCATTAAATTTGGGGAAATTTTATCCATTAGGTTTTCAATTTTTTTCTCAATCTTTTTCTGTATGTTCTTCAGTGACTTAAATTATCTGTATATATGTTATGCAATCTGAAATTATTCTATAGCTCACTAAAGCTCTGTTCTCTTCATGGACTTTTTGTTTTCTCTTATTCCATTTCTCCTACTACACAAAATACCACAGACTGAATTATTTATAAAGGACAAAATTTATTTCTCACAATTTCAGAAGCTGAGAAATCTAATAGAAAGGTATCATCAGGTTCATTGTTTGGATTTTGTCTCTTTCCATATGGTTCTTTAAACATTTAATTCTTCAGATGGAAAAAATGTTATGTACTTACATGACAAAAGGCAGAAGGGCAAAAGAGGACAAACCTCACTCATCAAACTCATTGAGTGAACCTAATCTCATTTGTGAAAGTAGAGCCCTCAGGACTCAATAGACTCCCCAAGGCCACACCTCTAAAAACCATTGTTTTAGAGAATAAGTTTCCACATGAATTTGAGAGCAGATAAAGACACTGAAACCATAGCACTCTGTATGTTTTAATTTTTACTTTTCAAATTCAAATTCATTAAGTTTCTATTGCAATGTCCAATCTGTGATTAATCCCAATCCAACATATTTTTCATTTCAAATGTTATAGTTTTCATCTCCAGAAGTCTAATTTTGGTCTTTTTATGTCTTCTATGTCTCTTGAGAACTTACTCAGTATTTTCTGAAGCTTTTTGAGGATATAACATATAGTTACAATGTGTTTTAATGTCCTCCTCTGCTAATTATAATATATGTGTTGATTCTGGACTGATTCAGTTGGTTTACTTTTATTCATAATTTTATGGATAAATTTCTTGCTTATAAATTTTTTATTACATTCCAGGCATTAAGGTTTTTAACTTGTTGGGTGGTGGATGTTTTTTAAAGTCTATAAAAATCAAGATATTCTGAAACTCAGTTATTTGGGAACAGTTTGATCATTTTGTCTTGCTATTAAATTTTGTTCAGTTGGTAAGATGCTTCTGACCACTGTATTTAATACTTTATACATGGACAGGATACCCAGTATGACTATTGGGAACAAGCACTATTCTCAGCACTGTGGGAACACTCCGTTCTGTTCTACTTTTTGCTGATCTTCCCCCTCTTCTTTTCTTACATGCATGCTCTTAGTACTTTCTACAGTGCTCCAGAGGAATCAAACTTTTGTAGACTTCTGAAGTTCTGTTTCAGTCTCTTTCTCCGGTCTGTCTCTCTTTCTCCTTCCAATTCTCTTCACTATGATACTCTGTCCTATGAACTCTAACTTCTGTTGACTCCGTAAATCCTTAGATTCATCTATTCAACTTGGAGAGTTGTCTGAGCTCCACTTTCAAGGATCACTGCAGTTTTTGCCTGGTGTCTATGTCTTAGAAACTATATTTAATAAATATTTCATTCAGAATTTTTGTTTTGATTCAGAATTAAGGATAAATATAAACATTGTTAAATCTATCTTGGCCATAAATTAGACATCACTGTCATGGCCTAGGGTATTTGGTTTATTTTAAAATATGACATTGAATATAAGTAAACTGAAACTTTTGATACATGAAATAAGTATCAAAACTGTAATGACCTTATAAATGCTAAAACTAACTTTCAGTAAGTGAAGACTACAATTACTAATTATAGAATGCGTGACTTCTAAGAGTAAGAACAACCGTTTTGTAATGCAATTAAAACTTGTATATATGGACATGATTATTAGTATCCTAGTAGAGAAATCAGTTTTGCTTTATAAAAATGTTTGGCCAAAATTTTGTTTAAAAATGAAATGTCACATTATACTTAGGCTTACAATTACTGATTAGTCTTAACTCTTTTCTTAATTTTAAAGGTAAAGAACAAAAACAATGATACAAAATTTTAAAACATGACAATAGAAGAAAAATAAAGGTTAATACATTGTGTATTGTCATCTTCAAAGTAGTAGTTCTTCAGATTACAAGATATAGGCATGAAAAATTGATCAAACAATATACGTACAATCTTCGCTTTTCAGAGGTCTAATAGAAATTACTAGTATAACTAAACAATCACATATAAAAACATATATATATATATATATATATATATATATATTTTCCTTTTTTCCATTTCTTCTTTCCTCCATCCCAGTTTCTCTTTCCTTTTGAAGATCTTCTATTTCACAAAATTGTGTGTAACATTTATTCTTTCAGTTTCTCATGCTTGGGAGACAATATGATGTTCATGTACATAGGTCTGATTTATTTCACTTATGAGTATTGTCTTGAGTTGAATCCATTAACCTATAAAAGTTTAAAGTTTATCTTTCTTTATGACTGAGTAGTATTCCATTATATAAAAATAAAACCACATATTTTTATTCATTACCCAGTTGATGGTCACTTGGGTTGTTTCCAATATTTACCTATTCCAAACTGTGCTGCTATAAACTTGGGTACATATCATTGTGAAATGATGTTTTTAATTTCTCTGGGATTATACATAGAAGTGCAGAGTGGGTTGCCCCTAGAGATGTTTTTTATTTCAAGATCACTAGCTGTGATCATGTCTGTGAGGTCTGAAAGCATATCTCCAGTTTCATTCCAATTGTTTTGCTAGCTTCCAGTGGAATTTTTCTTTCCTGGGTATCTTTTTAAATTTGTTTTGTGGATCCTATTTCCTTCCTGTATTGGTTATTCAAGGTTTCTATCATTTTACTACGCTCCTCCACTTTTTAAAAATCAATATCTACTCTAGATTTGCTGAGTGATTCCTTCATTATGTTTGCCCCTTTTTTCTTTACCTGAGAGATTTTTTTTTGTGTTCTGATTGCATCTACAGCCTCATGGATTGGTGTCTTTATTTTGGTTGCTATCATTTCAGAAATTTCATGTGCATGCTTTCTATTTTCCTTTATCTTTTTGTCTCTTGGACTTGTTCCTGTGGGCAGCATGGATGTTGAATTTTGCTTCTGTATCTTGTCATTTTCTATTTCAAAAACTTTTTATTTTGCTTCCTGTGTTGATTTCTAATTTTTTTGTAGTAAGTAGTTGTGTCACTAGTATCAAGCTCTCTCTCAAAGACTGTTCTTCATGGATATCTGACGTATGTAGGATGTTCTTAGATTGTGTCTTCTCCCATGTTCTACCTTCCCAATTAATTAAGACTATTTGAGATGTTGGGATCTGTTTGCCTCAGCCACCAGTCCTGTGGTGCAGCATTGTGGTACAGTTATTACCCCAGAGCTTCCCAGTATTGTTTTTTTTTGGTTTTTTTTTTGTGGAACCAGGGATTGAACTCAGGTCCTTGTGCTTGCCAGGGAAGCACTTATTCCACTGAGCCATCTCCCCAGCCCCTTCCCAGTATTGTTATAGAAAAAAGAACAGATTACAACTGATATGCCATCCTAATTAGAGTAATATGTTTAGCAATAAGAATAGATTCAAGCACAGTTTAGAAACTGAGCAACTGTGATAACTTTTAATTCTGTACCTTAAACCATAAGAACAAAGTCTACAGTTATATAACAGTACTGATCATACATTGAGAACTTGTATGTGACGTACTTCCCCTTGGTAGTGTGGTTTTACCCTGTGGTGGGGAAATTTAGGAAGGATAGTAGATAAAAGAAAGATAGCTGAAAAGAAGATAAAAGCAGCACTGGAGAACAGGATAATACAAGCTTTGGGAACGGGCAGGTGAGAACCGGCAGGTGAGAAGGAATGAAGAAGTAAGCAAGAGATGATGTGAACTTGGTCTGTGGGTTTAGGGGGTGGAGTTATTTTTCTATGGCTGGAGTGCTCCTAAACTATTTCAAAAAGAGAAAAAAAGTTAAGAAAGAAGAAAAAGTAAAAATAACTAAGGAATAGGCGTAGCATCAGCTGCCTTCTTCTATTCCATGTGCAACAGTGGTTCACCTAACCTACCATCTGTTGACTCATCTTATTCCTATTGCTCAGGACTTTTTCAAGTTGCTAATCCTACCTTCCCATTGAATGGGTTCTAATTCAGGCCTTACTGTGTCTGGCATTCCCACAATTTCCTGGTCCCACCTTCCAGTGGGTTTAGGGGGGAGGGGCCAATCATCTGGATGTTTCCTGATGACAAATAGCCAGGTCTCTCTTATTTTTTATATTACATACTGTGAACTGCTTGGTGGGATGTGAGCATATCTTTCATCTAGCAACTCCTCTTCATAAGTCAATTTTTCTTAATAGTTCATTTTCATTTGTTCCCATGGATGGTGTCATTAAATTATACAATTTTTCACTTTAATTAGGTTCACTTCAATTCTATGCCTATTATGTTATTTTTTTAAGTAAGTCAAAAGGAGAGCAAGATAATTCATTGACCATAAAGAATTTATGCCTAGCAAAAGAGTCAGCAAACATTACCACTAAAGGAGCAGACAGTAAACATTTTAAGCTTGCGAACCATAGAGTCTCTGTCACAGCTACTCATCTCTGCAGTTGTTGCACAAAGGAAGGTATAGACAATACATAAATAACTGAGCTATGTTCTAGTAGACATCTCTAATCTAATAAAAGCAGAGATGAACAAATATAGAGGAAAATATTATATGTGAATGCTTGGTTTATAATTTCAATGAATGATTCAAAGAAGGTAGCTATATTTATATTGGTGTATTAAACTTAGATAGAATTATATGAAGGGATATTTATGAGGAAAATCCTGAAATAAATAACAAAGATGAATAAACACTTAAGACTTATGAAAGAAAAAAAATGGTTAATGTTATATTGGAATGGTGGTTACATTCAGAATTGAAGTAGAACAATGAGTAAAACTAAAGAAAAAAATAAGGCTTTTGGATGACCCAGACAGAAATACTGTCTTCTTCTTTTGATCTACAAAGTCACTTCTTTGTTCCTTTATCCCATTCTGATTCATGCTTCTTTTTGTCCTTCTCCTTAGACAATTCTCACTTTTACAGCAATGATTATGCACCACTCATCTTTGAGCCTCCACTGTTTCTAACACATATATGAAACCCAGCAGTACAGCAAAAATATTTTCAGGGTTAATAAATGAAGTCAACCACTTTAGAAAAAAAAATCTGGATTTATCAAATAAATAGAGACTATAAAGAAATGATTTAAAGGCTAACCCACTGACAAAGAGCAAAAATGTTCATTTTTATGTTAGGAACGTTAGTAAGCGATCTAGTGGTTGGTCATAGGTTAATTCCCTTAATTCCTTCTGTCATTTATATTTGACCATAATTAGTAGCCACTTGAATACAGCTTCTAAGTTGGAATTCTCCACAGTCTATTTCAAGGAGAAAATCCATAGAGATAAGTACTAGGGTCTTATTTTCAACCAAGAAGTTAATTAAGTAAATTAATCTTTATGTTTGAATATAATTTTGAATGGAATTTGGAATAAATAATTTAAACGGGTTAAAATAAAATCAAAGTAATACTAAAATGAATATTAAAGTTTATAAAATAAGTAAAAGCTTATGTGTTCCATTAATTATGTAGCAGAAGAGAAAATTGCCTGTGGCAAGTTTAACCTGAGGTGGCTGAAAAGCTGACAAAGATTATCAAATCCTTCCGGAATTCTTAGTATTTCCACAGAAATCATTTTGTGAAATGTACAGTGTTTAACAAACACACAATTTCCAAGCAGTTTCTTAAAGAAAAACACCAAATGGTTAGCATTTAAATGAAATTTTTTAATTACAATGAGAACAAATAACTGCAAAATTATAAATTGACTATATCACGTCCCCTGAGAAAATGAAGATAGACATCAAAAATGGAATCTGACTACACACATGTGGAAGAAAAGGAGGGTCATTTAATTGAGAGTTTTATAAGAACAAATAGGAATATCATCCATCAGCAAGTCTGTTTATACAACAGCTGTGTGTCTGTGAGACTATGTAGGTCATACCTTATGATTTGGCATGTTCTTTCCTTAGTAAATGTCACCAAACCAGCAAATAACTTATGGTAAATTTGAGGGCTCAGTCTGTGTCACCATTCAGAAGAAAACTGTAATGATGATATAACATAGACTTCAAAATATGAGAGACAGCAAGACAATTTCAATCATAGTCATTAAGAGCTTCCAGGGATGCTATGTCAATAAATTAGGTCATGTAACATGTGTATTGCACGTTATCTCTACTGGAAGCAACCACAAGAGAAGCATTTTAAGCAGTGTGTCTCCTATCTCCTTTCTCCTATCTCCAAGTCATGGGGACTAAACTGCAGTTTTAAGTGAGAATAAAATGATATTCCCTTTTCAAGATAAATAGAATCACTCTTCCTATTCTTTCTTGCTCCAATGGTAATTGAGTCAAATACAATAAAAAGATGATAGTGGTGTGTAGGTCAAAGGGGCTGTATTAGCTTTATCACTGCTGTGAAACAAAACCTGGCACATTATTCTTTTATTATGTAAAGAGAATACAAAATAGTAAAAATCCTAAACATGTAAAGTGATACAGAACTTCACTAAACAAAACAATAGGAATTCAACAATGGTTGATATATGCCTAATGCTGTTGTCAGATTAGATATTCAGACTATCGGATATAACCATGCAAAATTGTTTTAAAGAAAGTTATAAAAGACTTAAATGGACAAGAAAAAAAAGCATCAAAAGCTCTCCTTTGTAGACCAGCAGAAATCAGTAGTACACTTATCCAAGCCATCCTGCATACATACATAAATATACCTCTTCATCCCCACCCCGCCCTTTTCCTCATCTCAGTTGTTTCTTCCCTTTGAAGAGATTCATTCCCTGTCACTATATATATAAAAATATATATAATATATAATATATAATATATATATATATATTTTTTTTCCGGTACAGGGGATTGAAACCAGTACCTTGTGCTTGCCAGGCAAGCAGTTATTCTACTGAGCTATCTCCCTGGTCCGGTTACAGAATATATTGTAATTTTTAAATTTCATTTACTCTTTCAGGTTCTCTCACACTAGTGAGACAGTACAATGTTTGTACATGAAGATCTAATTTTTTTCACTTATGACTATGTTCTCTAGTTACATCCATTTCCCTATAAAATCCTTGTGTTTATCTTTTTTTAATAGCTCAGTAATACTACATTGTGTAAAAATACCACATCTTTTATATCCATTCATCTGGTGATGGGCATTTGGGTGAAAACCTGGCACTTTAAAGGAGGAGAGGTTTAACTGGTTTAGGGTTTCAGTTCATGACTCAGTTGGTTCCAAGGCAGAAGCATCCTGATGGAAGGACAAGGAAGAGGAAAGCAGTTCCGTTCAGACCTGGAGCAGGCAGAGCAGAGAAATGGTGCCAGAGAGGGAGGAGGAACCAGACACAGGCCTCAAGGCTATGCTTTCATTACTCACCCAGACACAGCCAGAAGCATGTTCTACAAATCCCCCAGGTGGAAGGCTAAAGGCCTTCAAATTGACATTTCACTCTTAAGTACCAAATGAACACAGGAAACAAATGAATGAGTTCCCTATGACCAAAGATGGAGCTATTAAAGCAATAAAACAAAGAAAATAGAATCAGAATATAATCCATATTATAAGGTATATACCCATGAGTCCATATTGATATAAATGATTGCATAAAAATAATTGGGGTGAATAAACAAATATCACATGCAGAAAAATACCAAAATAACTTGGGTAGCTTTCCTGTCCCCAAAGCAGGGTCTCACATTAATGATTTCCTTCAAAAAAAATAGACTATAGAAAAGGGAAAAAGTAATTATATGTCAAAAAACCTGCCAAATATTACCTCAGCCAAATGATGAAGCTCAATATCAAGTGATATAATATGTATAATAAAGGGGAAATCAAAATATTAGGTGAATATTTAAGTTTTTTAAAAATTACAATTAAAGGTACATTGTCAATTATCCCTGTCAGTTTGAATACAGTTTTTTTTTAAACCATTCTTGCCACTTTCTAAAATTTTAATGGCTGTCTTCTTTAGTATCTTTAGAATGTGTGATCAAAAATGTGGTGAATGTTGCAAATGCCATCCCATAGAAAGACAGGCTTGTAAAAACATTATGGTGTGTCTTCATATATATTATACAACAGATTGGGCACTATACAACTTCTGGTTATTCCCCAAAGTCAAAATTATCATGAAAGGTAAACCTTTTAAATAAACACAGGACATTCAGACAACCACAACAGCATAATTAAAGACACTTAAGAGATGACTTCCAGAAGTGCTTCACAAAGTGGCAAGAACTGTGATATAAGTGTGTTTCAAGCAAGGGTGCATATTTGATGGGTAATTAATGGCAATTTTCTTTCGTTATAGTATATACTTTATTAAAAAAAACATTTATTTATTTATTTATTTATTTAGAGAGAGAGAGGAGAGAGAGAGAGAGAGAGAGA